>JAOXYM010000024.1:19110016-19121599 GCA_028567055.1 Leptatherina wallacei
ATCCTCTGACGGACAGGCAGCCAGTGTAAAAACCTCAGAACTGGACTGATGTGGTCTACTTTCTTGGTCTTAGTGAGGACTGGAGCAGCAGAGTTCTGAAACAGCTGCAGTTGTCTAATCGATTTTTTGGTAGACCTGTAAAGATGCTGTTACGATAATCAAGCCGACTAAAGATGAAAACATGGACATCAAACAAAAATGGGAGATCACTGTTCTCTTCAGGATTCATATCTGGAACATGTAAAACATTCAAGGTTGATTTTATTCTATAACATGATAACATGATAACAAAATGTGTCCAGCAGTGTACTGCCAAGTAGTACAAGTCATAAACTGATGAAAAACAAATTAACCTAATACTAAGATTTCAGTAATTGGGTGATCAGTGAATGGGAATCTTCCTCTCTGCTGCACACTATCACCACCACCTTTACCACCTTTTTCTTACTAAACCTACATTCCTTCACACCACACAAATACAAGGATATTGCAATAAATGCCCAAAAAACAGTGTAAGATGGTAACATTTTAATTATTAAAACTACCAATTTAGTTTTTATACTCAAACACAAACATGGATAATAACAACTGACAGTAAAGTGCTGTGAAACAAATAGAAATAAAAGTAAAATAGCTTTTGTTTGGTTGGATGGGGCTTGAAGGAGTCGCTTTCCCATTAAATCTAATTGGAAAGCACGTTCAAAGCTTTGACTGCTAGTGTAGAGGTAGATTAAGTGCAGATTTTAAAAGTAGAAAATAGAACTTTTGTGGCCATTTCATATGGTGTGATGATGAAACCTTTTACTGTTTTTGAGCTTTAATCCTTTAATGTTCATTTTAAGAAAAAAGCAAGAATTTTCTTCTTGTCCTTTGGGATATGAGATAACACTTAATACTGTAATAGTAATGAAATGTTCAAAATTTGAAATTGTAATTGGATAACAAACCCTTACTTTTGGTATAACATACTCAAACAAAGTGGTAGAGATAGTTCAGGCAGGTTTATTTCTACAATCTTGCAGTAAGATTCTTTACAGAGACTGATATATTTTTACCGAGACTGAGGATTCATGACCTAACTTTCACACTGTGCAGATTTCTTTATGTTCTTCATAGTTTGTGCATGCAGTAGATAAGGAGGAGAAAATCCTCCGCCGTGCTGCAGGAGGGGGGAATGTGTTATACAGTTTGACTTCTAGTGGATGGTTAATGAAGTGAACATCAGAAGAAGAGCAGCTGGTGTACATGCTGAGTCCTGACAGTCAGATTTACACATTGATTATAACTCAGCTTTAAAAGCTCCAACTGAAGCCTGGTGTCTAGTCTGCCTTTGTAGTCTCCTCTGGGTCGCTGAACACACACACACACACACACACATTCATACACTACAGACACTGAGGATGTGTGGTAGTCTATAAGTAATGAACCCTTACTGTTTGACATACCACCACATCTGAATAGGTGTGTGTGTGTGTGTGTATTCACTCAAGCATGAATTACTTCTGAGCACCTGACGAGGCCAGAACTGGATCTGCACCGACCCCTGATGTCTCCTCAAAGATTAGAAAACGTGTGTAGGAGTCAGTTTCTAACTTTGCAAGGAACAGTTTGAGGTCCTGGTAGTAAAGGTAAAAAAAAAGTGGAAACATTTTGCCTCAGACTTGGTTTATGGTGATAGTTTGGGTTAGTTATTAGTTGTAATGGTTGAAGCCCAGGATCATGAAGTTCCCACAAAAATGTGTGTGCGCTCACATGACCCAGAGGAGAATTATGATGAGAATTAATCACACTGAACTTCTTTGTAGATAATTTTGTAACACTGGTTCACTGAAGTCCTGTAATGACCCTCATCATTCTTTTGTGTGACCCGTGATGTATTATAAGGATATTTGAATGAATTGATGTCCATTCATGTGTTTAAACATCCAGTTTAAACAATTTGGTGGAGCATTGGAGCAACTAATCACTGTTTTTTCAATCCATTAACCTCTTGCTACAAATAATCTGCTTATTTAATGTTGAATATTTCTTTAAGATAACAGTTAAGTGGCTTATATTCTAATACAATAAGTGTCATTTGCCCATTATAAAATGAAGGATAATAGACTGGTTTGAATCTTTAAATCCACTCAGACTCCATGTGGAGCCACAAGGGACATATGAAAATGTTATATAGAATATTTGCCAACAAACACATTTGCAGCATCAGCATCTGGCATTGACTCAGATCAGTCTGTTTCCTTCCCTTCTCATGAACTGACAGCGCTCTCTGCCGGGCAGCAGCGCTGCAGGTCGGCCAATTAGGATTAAAGCTCTGAGCTTTGTGAAAGGCAGCAAATCTTTAGAGGATGATGATTAAAGTGAGAGGAAGAAAGGCAGTCACAGCCTTCTCCTATAAAGTCCAGTTCAGTGTTTGGTGTGGTTAAACTGGGAGTAACACATTTCTATAAGCCGTTTAATCTTCTGGAACATTTGCGTGTCCTGAAAGTGACACGACTGCTATTTGACTGCAGTATACATCGCAGAAATGTAATCATGTTTGTAGATTTGAGGTGCTTCACTCAAGTATGTTATCCTGCTATTTAATACTGAACGACAGAACATTTTAACAAAAAGCAATTTTTAAACAACATGAAAATAACTCAGATTTTTAGATTCTTCTTTCATTAATTATAATTTATTAAAGAAAGGATGCAGGGTTGCTTTGGGCAGGCTGATGTGAATGTATCACAGGATTCAATCAGATCAGATTTTTGCCGTCACAGTTTGACTCAAAATTGATTCAAACCATTCAAAACCATTTCATTCAGTATAAAAAGTATTCATTTTGAAAATCTACCTAGTAAAAAATAACTGCAATATTTTGCCGAACAGATTAAAACCCTTGTATACATACATAAACTAATACAGAATGTCCAAACTGTGTGCAGCCACCATTTTTCAACTTCTTTAAAGTGTTGCGTATTTGCCTGGCTATTTTCAAGTAAAGTTTAATTCTCTAAGCAGGAATTTTACTAGTAATGTAGCATTTCCTCAGGCGTTTAACTTACGTAAATGTTCTGAACACCCTTTACCTCTTGCTCACTCTCCGCTCCCCAGATGCAGGAAGTAAAATAAAAAGCTGATCCGCCTTGGGCTGCATATGGAACACGAGTGCCTACGAAATGTTATTAACTTGACCATAGTGGAGCTCAAACCTTTCAATCTGGCAATTCTGATAAGACTCCAACCCTCTGTGGCAGCTCTTGAAGGTCAATGCTGTGCTGGAATAAATAAATAAAAGGAATCCATTTCGAAGTTAAATGACTCCTGTAAACTACTTTAATGGCTGCTCAGTCAGTAAAATTGTCAGAAGATCAGTAGCCATTAATCCTGCAAGGCTCCAAATCAAATCACTCCAAATCCCCAAATTATAATCATGCATGTTTGTGTGATTACTGTTGAAATTTAAATTGTCATATTCAGGGAAATTTATAAGCAGAAATGCAGCAACAATATTCATAATTATGCTATTAGTGCAGAATCTTAACATTTGTCTTCTTCTTACTTTACAATAAAGAATTGGGTGTCGCACAACTGCATTAGAGAAGACTAACTAAACATGAGCTATAGACCAGGCCTTTCACATATTTCCTTTTTTAAAATTCCCTAGTGAATCACAAGAGTATTAGGTTGGCTGAAGTTTACCTTCATCATTGCAACCCGAGCTTCAACATTCAATTTCCGGAATAAAAGATGTTCTCATACCTTGATATTCCCATTGAACAGGCCAGAAACTGTGCATTTAGTGCATGGATCACCAACTCCAGATCTCTTGGGCCAGTGTCCTGCAGGTTTTAGATGTTTCCCTGTTCTCCAACCGCTTGTTGTCCAATTGTACACAAGTCTTTTAATGGCACATTGATCTGAGTCAGGTGTGTTGCAGCATGAAACATCTAAAACCTGCAGGACACTGGCCCAAGAGGTCCTGAGTTGGTGATCCCTTATTGAATGTTTCAGAGGATACAATCCAGCTTGTTTGTACACATGCAGTTATAGTTATTCACTCTTCAATATTTTCTATGAGTATTTTTTGGCACTAAGTTGTTTTATTGTGCATCCAGAGTCTAAGTATTTAGGCATGTTATGCACTATAATATGGGACCATCTTTGTTATCAGTTGTTTCTACTCTGATAACTAAATTGTTATAATGATGGTCTTATTATATTACCTTTATTATCCATGGTCAGAGACAAGAAGGAAGGACCCAAATCCAGGACTACAAAACAAAAGGCAGGCAGACATAAGGACAGACAAACCAGGACCACATAGGCAATGATCTTGCAAAGAAAAAAGGAAACCCAGGAGTATTTATACTGAGGGAGCTAATGGCCAAATGCAGAATAGGTGTGACAATTAGAAACAAAAACCAGGTTTAACAGAGGAACAGAAAAAAAAGAATACATAACTTCCAAGAAAACAGGAAATAAGACTAACAACAAAAACCTGATTGAGGATAACCAAACACACCAAACACAAGCACAGAAACTCTGACCCGAACTAGAGGAAACCCAACTGGAAACTATAAAGCACACAAAAAAAAGACATTAAATAGAAATCTAACAGGAACTGAACCAAAAACAGATCCAACACCTATGGATCATGACAATTACACAAAAACTTGAAATGACAACAACTTAGGACTTCTAAAGTGTTGCATTTTTCCTTTTCCTTTGAGCATTATAACATATTTACATTTTGTGTGAGGACTCATCAACTTTAGACTTATTAAATTCACTGCCAGTTGCTGATCAGGGGATTAGATATCAATAAATCCTGATTACCTGTGAGTCATATTTGATTGTTTGTGTCCTGTTTTCTCCAGATGAGGCTCTGCAGAGGCAGGAGGAGCTCTGGCAGCAGGAGGTGGAGGAGTCTCTGTCTCACTGCAGGTCTCTTTTTCATCCATCCAGACCGAAACACGTCGACTTCCTGCGCATCACCGCCCCCGATGATGATATTACTGAAACACCCCCGGCCACACCTCTTCCCAAAGAGCTGATGGTGAGTAGATGGAAAAGAGGATGTGATGTGTGGAATCACACAATGTAAACTAGTGATATCAAATATGGACTGTCATGATCTGAAAGTCTGCACTTGAAAGAATCATTTTTAGACTTAAAAGACTTTAAGTTAGACATTAGAACATTTTAGTTTGTGCATTTTTTGACTACTTTAAATCAAGTTAATAGATTTATTTGGATTTAATCTCCAAATTTTTCTGCATTTTCATTCCTGGAAGCACTTTCGTAACAATGACCTTACTTTCCTTTTCTGAGTTCTTGTTGGTCTTTTGTTTATATTTTGATGTTAAAGCTGCTTCTTACTTGAACTTTGTCCAGTGAAAACAGCTGAAGCATCTCAGGGGTGTGAACATACACATGGAGATGCCAACAACAAATAGAGATATTTGATTTTTGAGTATCACTGGGAACTGGAACACACAAGGAAGTCGAGTCATGACTGAAGTGTTCATGTTTGCTGATGCAACATTTCCAATGAATGAATGAGTCAGAATGAACAATTTAGATGACCTGATTTAAGCTGAAAATGATTCCCTCCTCCCACCTATAAATAAAAACACTTTTCCCATGACCTGCTTATAATATTGACCTGCAGGAGTGAAGATAGAAATCCTATTGGGGTCTGAATAACGACACTTCATCATGATCATAGCCTACTCTTTTTACACAACAATAGAGTCTGGTACCACGTCTTTAAATCTGCTCTGCTATGGTATAACAAAGAGTTCTGTGTTCCCTGTTGTTGCAAAACCAAAATGGTTTAACGCACCTCTGTAGGTGCATTGTATGTGTGATGTTAAGTTGCAGCCTGTGTGCATGCATGAGGGAAAATGGTGAAACCAGATCAGGTTTTGACATACATGAATAATACACATGAAAAAGAAGCAGAAATAAACACTTTATCCTGTGGAGGAGGGCATGGAGCTGGAGCCTGTTGCAGCTAATGCTGTGCAATACAACATACTTCACCCAAGACATGTTGCCAGTCCATCTCAAAAGAAACTCTCAAAAAATGCTTCCCTTTGCATTAATAATTTCACATATGGACTTGTTTTAAATTAAAATGACTATATGGCTTAAACTCTCCATTTTTATCACATTTATCTCCTGACATGCCCCCACCAACAGCTGCAAGGGAGTTAACTTGTTTTCTTAGAGGCAGACATAATGTATGTCGCAACAGGAAATATGTGTTGTCTTCAAGTAGCTCAGTCTTTTTTACTGCCTGTTGGAACTACATAAAATCATTGTTTGGATAGCTTTTGTTCACGTTCACAACTCAAGCTGTTGATTTGTTGGCTTCTGTGACTTTCAGCCTCCTCTCCTTGCTTACCTGGAAGGAAAACAACACAGGAAAGAAATAGAAAATGTTGGGGGACTTGTTGGTCAGACCTCATATAGTTCATTTGTTCTTACATACAACTCCCGATAGCATTCTTTTAATTATCATGGCAGGAGGGGAAATATTGAGATTTTCCAGATCAGAGCAGACACAATCCTCAGCTGTTTAAGCCTCAATCTTCTCATAATGCTCGTTGAAATGTGCTGTGCCTTCAAAGATTAATGTATCTGCGGTATGAGTTCAAAATATTGCAATTTGTTTTCACCTCCGAGTTTAGTTCAGTTAATAGCAACAACACTTTTCAAAAACTTTTGTCAATTCCTGGTTAGACAACAATAAAAAAAAGGCTGGAGGTATAAGGCAATGTTAGAACTAATATATATGTTTTTACAACATGACCACCACCTTCATGCTATACAGTCATTTTGGCAGACACTTTATCCAAAGCGACTTACAATTGAATACACCAGTGATGCCATGTTAGCCATTGGTGCCAGTTTGCCATGTTTACTGATGAAATACAACTATTTCATGACCTTCAAGGATGTAATTTTCACAATTCACATGCAGTTGCTCACATGACTCAACATGAGCCAACTCTTTTGGCTCCCAATTTAGTATCTTTTGTATGCCTATGGTTTATCTTGATTTTCACAAAAAATAAATGGTTTGTGTGTTAAAAACGTTTTAGCACACAAGCCATTCATTTTTGTGGAAGTTAAGGTAAACTATAGGAATACAAATCCTAAAATTGGGAGCCGTTCAGGAGCCGAAAGAGCCGGCTCTGAAAAGAACCAAACTTCCCATCGCTATTTGACAGGAATTGAAATCTCAGTAACTTGAGGGCCTCCAACCTGCAGATTTTAGATGTTTCCCAGCTTCAACATACTTGACTCAAACTAATGGGTCATTGGGCAAAATTTGACATCAAGCTGTTGGATCCATTTAATTTAAATTTGGTGTGTTGGAGCAGGGAAGCATCTAAAATCCTCCATGACCGCAGTTTGAGATCCCTCACATAAGAAGTTTTGGCCCGTGTCAAAAATGCCACTTGTGCATGTATTTGGGAGGCGGAGCGTCTTGTTTTAAGCACTCCGGACCCTTTCATTTAATGTGATTTTTGCAGAAAATGCTGATTGTGCCAATAAATGACCACCTTATTGTAGCCTCTGTGGACTATACACCCTGCACATGCTGTAACACCACTGCACATACACATTTTAATACTACTTCACAAGATTATCTGGATGCATTCTTGTTACATAAACACAGAAGCTTAAATAAAAGCAATGGTGTACAGTACGTCCCCAGATGAATGCAAAAGCCCATTATTTGTAATCTCCAGTGTAGCCTGTTAAGACCTCTCTTCAGGGTATGTGCATGTCTCAGAGTAATGGCATAAATTAAGAACAACTCTCATGTGAGTCTGTTGCTAACCTGCTGGCTGTGATAATAAAGTAAACAGGGGTGGAACCTGAGAATTAAGAATAACCCAACATGAGTCAGCGAAGGAGGAAGTTTGCAGGCTCATGCTGGTATTTTTGTCATTTAGGAGTCCATAAAACAGTTGAAAAATGTTTGTCAAAGTGATTAGGAAAGGTTTGATAACTGCTGCTGTTAGCTGCTTTTCCTCAGGAAGTTTGATTGCAGCCCAGAAAAGGTGCCAATCTGAATGTTTTTCCTTTATGCTGTATATAAAATTTGCTTTTTCTTACTTTTCCACATTCATTTACCCACTTTCTTGTAATGATGTAACTTTCTTTCAAAATTTCCCAAGCTAATTTTTTAAAATTTTACCAGATTATTTTTTTAAATTGTAAAATATGTTGGATTATTATTATTATTATTATTATTATGAATAACACAAATTGATATATTTTAGATTAATCAGTATTTTTTTTTACATTGTTATACATTGAATCGCCATTTCAGTCCTGAATCTGGACTTTTTTTAAATTAATAGTTTTATTATTATATTATTATTATTTTAAAAAAAAATCATTATCTTCGAATTATTATTCATTAATGTAAGATCATGACTAAAAGGCAAATCATTGTTAAAACGTATAGTTTCAATCAAGTTTTGGAGAGTTTCAAACTACTCTATTAAAAACATTGTTATGAACCTCCAGCCAATAACAGCAGCACTAATACTTATCATTCTCACAATAATCTGACAAATCCTGGCTGTTTATTGATCCTTTATATCAGATTCAGCGTGAGCTGATTAAGAGTGTATTGTGTAGGTGGAGTTAGACCCACTAAAATGTCCAGATTAGCCTGGCGCCACTCAGTACTTTCAGTGAAACTGGGAAACCTTCCTGGCGGTGGATTTACAGACCAAATGTTTAGCGATCCAGCCATGTTTACCCTCCTTCAGCTCTGGGTGTGGTGTCCTTCCATCTGTTCAGGATTGCTTCCTTTACCTTACGGATGTCAGGGTGTTTAAATGTCAGGAGCTGGAGATGCCATCTGTTTCAAGCTATTCTGTGACAACCTGGAGATCGACGTCCAAGATGCAGCATGGTAAAGTTGCAGAAGAATCAGAGGGAAAATGAGGCAGCAGGAATCGGAGGGTACAGCGACAACTTGGCTCTGACTTTCACGGCATGTGGTGGAGTTGAGTCACTCCAGCCAGCGGTGCCACAGAGCTGGGGTTGGAAACTTTTACTTTTCCATAGCTTTGTGGATTTCTCTCCTGCTGTTGCCTCCTCCGAGTGACTAAACAGCAGCTTCCAGTTTTAGATTTAGAAAAACTAGCCCTCTGGTAAGACATGAAGGAGCTGTTGGAATACAGGAAGGAAAAAGCTGTTTATTTTCAACAAACTGGAGCGCAAACAGGTTGTATTTTCTGATGTGTCGTAGACTTTGCTAGTTTAACCAATTCATACTTGAGTTTGCATGATGCTGGAAGCACTTTGACAAATGTATGCATGTGACTCGGATACACTGATCACACTTCTTTGGACCACAGACTGGTGGAAGCAATATAATTAGTGGGCACATGTGGACACTGTGGGACAAGGTCAGGTAGTTTGTCAATTGTTTCTGGATGAATTTACCAATCCTTTCATAGAAATGTCTCAATCACAGCAAATTGAGCAGTCAGAAGTTGTCTTGACATTTTTCAGGAGCCTCTCGCAGGAGCAAAGTGAGGACAAAATACAGAAAGAGCAGGATGCTCTACTGTCTACTGTAGGTGGAAATATTACTAAAGCTTTGGGATATCTAACCTTTCAGGAAGAAAGAAATGAGTCAGACATAACGAATGAGAAAAGTATTAATTTGATCCAAAAAGAGCAGCGAAGCAGGGCTGTAAACATGGAAAATGACTCAAAGGAACAGAGCTTTAGAAAAAGTAATAACCAAAGAAATGAGGTGGATGAAGACAAAGTTGATGGCTGCGAGAATGAGGATTTGTCACACCACAAATGTGTGTTGGATGAGGGTCTGAAGCCACAATGTCAGCAACTTCCTACCAACAGCGCAATAACAAGCTGTGATTTTTCTGCTAACACAAAAGAAAGCAACCAGGATGGAAAACACTGTCACATAAATGCTTCAAATGTTCACTGCCCGGAGGAATCTGGCATGAATACAACTCCTGGGGAGGATTTTAAACCCGTGGAGTCTGAGAATAGTAGACTAACTGAAACTGAACAAGCCGTGACACAGACAGAGCAATCTGTCCAGGAAAAGGAACCAACGTTTGAGGAAGCTGAAGATACAGAGAAGATATCTGTGAAGGATGGAGAACAGGAGCAAAACAATGTGCATCCAGACTCTTTGAAACAGCTTCACCATCCTTCCAGTCCAAGTGACGCTTCATCACATATCATTATAACATCTGCACCCCAATCTACTCATCCTCCACCTGGATCCACCCTCACCAGAGCCACCTTCTCTCCAGGATCTCCTACTGACAAGCAGATCCAACTCCCGGCTCTGTTCAGTGGCCTCAGGGTGGCAAAGAAGACCGTTTTCACAGAAAAGCTGGATGATGTCAAGGCTCAGGGAGGCTTCCTGGACCAGATCTCCCAGTTCCTCAGTCGAGAAAAGAAGGGAGATGGAAAAGATGAGGAGTTGGAGGCTGATAGAGAGCAAGATGAACCCAGAATCATTTCAAATGATAGTCAGGAGGCTAAGAAGGAAGAGCTTCAAACAGAAGAAGATGCAAAAGTTTCAGAGTCAGTTGAGTCTGTAAAACCTGTGTCCAGTGCTGAGGCTGCTTTTGACGCCTTCAAGGCCTTTTTCACCCCAAAGCCATTAAAAAAGGATCCATCAGAAAAGGTCGATCTGGAGGCTATTAGGAAAAGGATAAGAAATGATAAAGACGTACTAAGAACACTTTTTGAGAGAAGCTCCAAAAACACGCTGGAAAACAAAGATTCATCAGATGACAGAGTAAGGGAGCATTCAACTTTACATTTTCATCTCTTCTCTCTGTCAGCTTTGTTTAATATCATTTCTTCTAAACAGGAACCATAAGAAGGCACTACACCAAGAGCTCAGCTGTGGGCATGCACCATTATAATTACTGGGTGCTTGTTGGAGATGCATGTATCAGCTCTATTATATGGTAGAAGCTAAAAAGAAACATCTATTGTCAATTTTTCCCCACAGTCAGATCCACCCACTCCAGGAGAAGGGGAAGGAGAAGAAAGAACTCCTGGTCGTCTACAAGCCGTCTGGCCGCCTCTTAAAGAAGAAAAAGTTGGACTGAAATATACAGAAGCAGGTACTGACTAATTCAGTGTTTCCCAATCCGATTCCTCGAAACCCCCTGCTTCAATACACCTGATTCAGCTCATCATCAAGATCTGCAGAAGCCTGGTGTTGACCCAGGAATTTGGCCCAGGTGTGGAGAAGCAGGGAAACATTTAAAACCTGCATGGCGGTGGGTCCCCAGGAGCAGGATTGGGAAACTCTGGATTAATTTATTAAAATATATAACAAAACATAATATTTACTCATGAAAACACAGATTTTGTTTAAATAATTGTATAAACTGAGGCTTGACATTCACTCAAGTAACATGTGATGCAGCAGAATCAGAGAATTGATCTTCTTTAATAAAAACAGATGACTGCATTGCTCACAATGCATGGATGGATGGATGGATGGATGGATGGATGGATGGATGGATGGATGGATGGATGGATGGATGGATGGATGGA
>JAOXYM010000024.1:19121699-19132952 GCA_028567055.1 Leptatherina wallacei
TGGATGGATGGATGGATGGATGGATGGATGGATGGATGGATGGATGGATGGATGGATGGATGGATGGATGGAAAATGCACATGCCATTACACATGTGGCAGATTTACACCAATGTTAGTCATGTAAATACAGTATAATCTATTTGCAACTGTTCCTTCTTCACAACGACATTCTGCAACAAAAATTCAATCCATTCTAAAGCAACAGACATTCAAATGAGGTGTGTAAGTAAATAAATAACCAAAAGAGTCAAAAAGTCAAGTCAGTCTCCTGAATGATCTAATAACAATCCACACATAAATACAGCCATTATTGGAACAACTATAATGTCAACATTCACTCATGTGAGAAGCCGTGTTTGCTGTGGGCTATCATGCGCTGGATGTGTTATCAAGCTCTCCAGTGAAGATAAACACAGCTCCACCCTGAGTGTTTGTGATTCTCTTTTATTTTTATGGTGTATAGTGGGTGTCCTGCAGCTAACTGCTGAGCATCCTGCATGAAACTTGAAAATGAAAATGGCATACATGTTTGGCACCTGGAAAAGTAAACCACAGATAGAAATAGAAAAAAAACATTTTAGGGTTATTATTGAGCTTAAATTACTTGTATCTGATATGTAAGGAATTGGGAAAAATGAAAAATACAGATAAGGTTTTTATTTTTCTCAACATTAAAGCACTCATTACCACTTTTTAAACCATTTAAATAAAACAATGATTAAAATGTGTAAAAGTGTTAACAGCTTCTTTGATATTTCAACGGATGAGCTGAAAAATTCCAGAAATTCCCTCTTAAAATATTATCATCTTTTCATCAGGAGGACCATCAGATGTTATTTGAGCAGGGATGAAATCATGTGCTCCGTGTGCTCACACCCATATCTCTGTAAACACTGTCAGGAAGGTGGCAGTAAATGTGCTTTCTAAGTGACCATCAGTAACTTCAGTCATCCATAAACAGATGAATGTTTGCTTAGGATGGCCGCCAGTTTTACCTTGAAGCTGAGGGCCTACGCCTTTCTTATATTTGATTCTCTGCTGCCATCATCTGGAATAAGTTTTCATTGTTTGATTCTGTAACATTCTTAATGCCCCCACTCAACCGTCCTGTTATGATTAAGAAATTGGATTCTCATGCAATACAGCTGTAATAATGAACTCCCTCTGTAGTAGCTGCAGGAATATATAAAACTTTTATAAAATCTAGAATTCTTGTAAATGTTCTGAAATGTTTCCTCACAGAGCACCAGGCAGCTCTCCTGCAGCTGAAGAGAGAATGCAAGGAGGAGCTGGAAAAGCTACAGGTAAACATATGACACATTAAATCATCTTGTTTCTTCAGAAAATAATGTTTTTACAAGCATAAATCAAATTTTGGCATTGTTTTAGAGACAATAACAGTCATACATGATTACTATACTTGTTCCTACAATTTTCTCCAGCTTGTTACCTTTATCTTTCATAAAGATATAGATCTTAGATGAAAAAACCCCAGAAATTCTGGCACAAAACCCCTTAAAACTAGACTTCTGGAAGAAGATTCTATCAAAAACTTATAAATCTGATGGTTTGAACAACAAGGAGGACCATAATGACTAAACTGGAAATCATGCTACCTAGTTGATAAAAAGTTATATGTTTTACCTTTTCCTTTAGATAAACCAAATGTAACTTTTCTCATAGTTTGACTCATGATTAAGTTGTAAGTTTGCTAAATCTTCAATCGCCAGGAACAAAGTGTCTATCTAAACTTTTAAACACATGATTTTAGGAGGACTATGAGTTGGATCTCTGCAGACTGAGAGCGGAAAATGAGGACAATGTTGCCCGTTTGGAGTTGGCTGTGGCTGAGCTGCAGGCCAAACTCTCCCAGGTTTGGACCTTCCGTCCAGGGGAACACAGAGATGTCGCTGTTTCCACATCAGATAACTTTCCACACAAATCATTCCGCACCGTTTGCATCCAGACGGACAGAGAGACTTTCATAAAAAATCCTGACGATGGCGAGGTTATTGGGAGAACCTGCACAAGCCCCCAGCAGCAAAAGGTGACTCCCAAAAAACTGGACCTGGCTTCAATCAACCTCAACTTGGCCATTCAGAGGGAGGAAACTTTGTCCTCCTCTTCATCGCCTGTAACTTCTGATCAAATTATCCCCAGAGGAAACTTTCCGCCTCTGTCAGAGCAGCCAGCAGCTGCTTCTCAGACTGCACCACCAACCTTTCATCCACCTCCACCTCCTCCGCCATGTTTGCCACCAGCCATATGCCATCAAGCATTAAATGGCCCTCCGCCTCCACCCCCACCTCCTCCTCCATCCATCCCAGGCATAGCTCTCCCTCCACCTCCTCCACCAATTGGGGGTCTGATTGTTGATAAACCTCCCAGGAAACCAGTAGTGGAGCCTTCCCAACCCATGAAGCCTCTTTACTGGAGCAGAATCCAGATCCAGGACAACAAGTAAGTTCCCATCTTAGAGTTTATTCTGCTTATATGAACTCAATATCAAGATTCATTTTCTAGAATGTTTTATGAAATATGTGCAGGGAAGCTGATCCCTCTGACAGCTTTTCCTTTCTAAAGGATTGAAATCACTACAATTCAGAGTATTTCATTTTAATTTGAAAATTTATTTTATCATATGAATAAAGCCTGTATCATTAGGTTTAATTATTCGACTTGTTTACAGTTTTGTTTACAGAAACTACTGATAACCTTAATGTCGTGCTTATTTTTGGGCACAACTGAACAATTTAATGGACTGCTGTTATTATGATGAATGTAACCGATATGTATTTTGTTGTTATTTGTCAGTGGGTTAAGCTTTTCTTGTTCACTGTGGTCAATTTAAAAAATCCTCCTCTAATATAAACTCATAATTCAACAGCTAAAAATCTTTGAAAAAGAGGTTTAAAAATAAAAAATCTGCAAGGGAAAGGATCAGAGGCAGGTTTAGAAGATTTTCACGGGGTCCAGGCGGGTGAACAGACCAGGAAAAGGGTGGCACATGCAAATGAGACCTTTTAAAAAGAGGGGTCTAGATTTGGGGAAATACTGAGCTGATTATTACAACTAAAGTGTTCATCTAAGTAAAGCTAAAGTTGAAAAAGCAAGCAGCCAATGATATTTTTTCATTAACAGTTGTTTACTTAGTATAATCCTGCATTGAATGGTTTTAATCATTGCTGCACAAACACCTACGAAAACACCTAAAATCCCAAGTTTTATCAGTGTTTCCTGAGCATTATCGGCCATTTAACTTTGTACAGTTGTCACATCTGGTATTTTTTGTTTACTCTTACATCTACTTAATAAAATGTTAACACAGCTTTGACAGACAAATATCACCCCTCTAAGCAGTTGGCAAGAGGATGCTGTATGAATGCTTAATTATGATATAGAACACGGTAGTGTTGATGCGTACATTACATGCTTCATTCACTTGGATTCGGTGAATGGTTGGTTTACACTGAATGTCTTAAAAAAGATTTAGTGTATTTCTTGGGGTAGCACTTGAGGAGCCAATTAGATTCAGGAGAAGCCCGAGCCCATTCAGGCCATTCCTCTGGCTCTACTCTTGGAAAGATTAAATTACATGCATTTATTCAAGTTGTGATAAGCAAGCAAAAAAAATAAATGAATAAATAAATCAGGTTTCATCCTGTTTATCATCAGAAAATGACTCAGAAAATATTTTGATAATTATTTCTAAGCACAATAATGTCTGTTTCTTTTAAATGTTGAACAGTCTCCACCATAAAACAGAGGATATGAGGTATAATAAGACAGTTAGTTGGTTAACTAATCTTAAGGGAGTGATGGCAAACTTATGAAAATGAGAACTTAAACACTATATTTCTCTCTTCTTCAGCAACAACATGCTGTGGAACATTTTAGAGGAACAACACATAATCAATGCCAGTGAGTTTGAGGACCTCTTTGCTAAAACGACCACAAAGACAAAAAGAAAGCCGCTGTCAGAGGCTTATGAGAAGAAAGCAAAATCCAGGAAGGTAAGAAATCAATGTTGTCGTCATATTGAATTAAATTCAGCTTTTTAACCCTTCGTACTATCCAAAATATACAGTAAAACAGTCATTTCTCCACTGGAGGGAGCCAATGCAATATGTTTAGAGAACTTAAAAATCAAGTCTTAATAATGAAACTATGAGATTTTACAAATCTGCTTTCAGGAAACTAAAATCCCTTCATATTTAAACTTATGCCTCTCTCTTTGTGAAATGATTATATTTACTACAGTCATAATCAGTGATTTATTTTCATTCTGTGTGATAGAATAGATTTCCTCCATTATGTTTTTTTTGATCAGCTGTTTTCTTCTAAATGTATAAATTCTCCAATTCTACAACTTGATTTCTTTGCAGTCTTTTTTTTTATTTTTTTTTATTTTTGCTGAATAGCAGAAAGACAAAAACATGGTACAAATCAGAAGAACTGTCCAGTGACATGATCTACATGAGATGTAAAAATTTGGCAAAATAATTAAGAGACAACCAAATGTAGTAAAATAAAATGACAAAAACATTTGTTAAGCCCAACTTAGAAATGGAAATGCAGGGAGTGACTAATAGGACATTTGTTTGTTTTGCTCCATTTTCTAAGTGGACTCTCCACTAATGACTCACTAATGGTTTCTAGTGGTAAGGTAGTCATGGTAACCATGTGTTTTTCAGATCATTAAGCTGTTGGACGGCAAACGCTCTCAGGCTGTGGGCATCCTCATATCAAGCCTTCACCTTGAGATGAAAGATATTCAACAAGGTGAGATTATCTTATTCTTTCAGATTTGTTGCAAGAGGAAACACAAACTTACCCAGATATGAATAATTTAACCTTTATAAAAAGTTTCATTTAGATCAAAGATCACTTTTGCAAGAGTGTCTGCACAGTTACAACACACCACACTTTCAGATATTAGGGATGACTGGAAACCACTTTCCCATGCTTGAGCATCAAGTACAAGGACAAATCTGAACTTGAACTCAAATTAAGTTTCATTATTTGTGTTTAAGTCAAAACTGCAAGAATTTTTTTATCTTCAGTAGAGAGGCAGGCAAAATAAAAGAACAAATCATAAACCAAAATGTCCAAAAAGAGGGAATTAACAAGGGAACGAATAATGATTAAAAACTGTAGAACCAGGAAAATTAGAAATATATAAAAATTAGGAATAGAAGGACAACATCACAAATACAGCCAAGCCAGCCATGGAGCAAAGACATGGTTGAACAATCCCCTAATAGAAACTTGTAATAATTAACTGATCACAGGTGAGAAAACTAATCAAGCTCTGAAGGGGGAAGGAGGGAAATCAAAGTAGACATGACAAATCATTCTTTAAAACGTGACCATTTAGTGCACACAAATGTAATAGAAAATGTTATCAAATGCTGTTTCTTAGATATGTAAGGACCAAGATGAAAAAGTATCTGCTGCTGCTTGCGGACACAGACAGCAACATGGACAGTGGCCTGCAGTTACTGATCAGGTTATCTAAACAATCTCATGATTGTTCAGTTTTTCATATTAGTTAAACATCAGTGCGTTAATGTAAACTCTACTTCATCTGACAAACTGCATTTAAAGAGACACTATGGAACTTTTTGGTAGATTTTCTCAGTGAAACGCCCCCCCTATAATTCAGCATCTATCTTGTGTTTTACCTGGTATGTGAGCTCTCTCCATACAGTAAAACTCAGTCATGTTGACTCTCGTCTTATCTCTTGCCCTCTCTTTGTTTACCACTTTTCCTCCGATAGCTGGACACCACTGTACGTAATCTTTCTGTATTGCTGCCTGATTTATTTCTATTTTCTGGTCTCCACGGATCAATTTCCGTGGGTTTTTGCATTCACTTTTTTTTTTTACCACAATTAAAGTTTCCCACTGCCGATCAAACAGCCAAGAACTACACAAGTCCTTCCAGATTTCCTTGGTATTGTTGAGATGAGAATACGATTTTCATCTGTCCTGTAACATGGAGGGTGAACTTCTGGTGTTTGCCTGGATTCAACTATAAAATTTCCTCAAAAATCTAATTTAGTGCTAATATTTATTTCTTAGGTTGGCAAGTTTTTCTTCAAACTTTTACAGGAACTTCAAAACTTCCCAGTATTAGGATGAGAGTCCATTTCAAGCTATAATAATAATTTTTTTTTAATGCAAGGCATTTTTGTGGATTATTTTCTTTTGATGGAATTATTAAGAAATACTTCTTAAACCTTAGATTTTTGTGCAATCAAACAAACATCTGGTCCTATAAGAGATTCATTGCAGTAGCCCCATGGATAACTACAGCCAGTCTGGGGATTTGAACTTGTTGTAAACACTTAGGTAACCACAGCTCCCTTAACATCACACTTGTTTAACTTTAACCCCGACATCACACTGAACAACCCATTTATTTCCCTCTGAATATGAGCTGCGGGTGAATTTAAAGCACGATTACAGGCTGGATCTCTCACCACAATGTCAGCAAGACGAAGCAATCTGCATGGCTAATCCCAAACTCCAAAATCTTTCTGTTTTTCATGGAGAGGAGCATAATTGCAGGTCCCTGTTTGGCCTCTAGGCTTTTCTTTTTCTTTGATTATCTCCCACTGTTACAGATACAGGAGGTGGATAGAAAGATAAGTGAAAAAGACAGTTCCTCCTCTGAGGATCTAATCTGTGATTTGTCCTATAACACAAACACAACATAGCTCATCTATGGAAATACAAGCCACCTGGGGAGATGTCACTACATGACTGATCACAGGGATACATGTTCAGATGGGAAAACTTGATTCAAATTGCCATGGAATTACATCAAAGTTACATTTTCACAATCACAAGAAATTAATAATCAAGAAGAGTTTTGCAGTTTTAGGTTGTATTCCTGTAAAATCTGACTCTATTTCAAGAGCTGCAGAGTGGAATTATAAATATATTGTCTTTAAATTACAGTGTATTGTATCTGATTGCTCTTTATGCTGGCCCTTCTAGCGGTACTGACAGTGGATCACTCTGTGGTGGACCAGGAGACAATTGAAGCGCTGTATGAAAATGTTCGTATTACACTAAAACATAAATACAGTTTAATCAAAAGTATGCAGTTGTGAAGGCCTAGTCTAAACATGATTCTCATTAACTCAGAGAGCACAGCCAGAAGAGCTGGAGAGGATCAAGAAACACTACGAGACATCAGAGGAAGATGATGTTAAGCTCCTCGACAAACCTGAACAGTCGGTATCTCAACTAACTAAAAATTGTGTTTAATCTGGATGAGTTATACTGCTACACTGAGCAATTTTAATGTGACTGTTCTCCAGATTCCTGTACGAGTTGTCTCAGATCCCGGACTTTGCAGGTAGAGCTCGCTGCATCATCTTCCAGTCAGCCTTCATTGATGGGATTTCCTCCATTAACAGCAAGCTCAACATTGTCTCTTCTGTCTGTAAGGTGAGTAAAGTCCCTGACTGTTCGGCCCAAACCTTGAAAAGCTGATAACGACATGCGTTTTCTGTTTTAAGGCTCTGCTGGGGACTGACAGTGTCAGGGAGGTGGTAGGACTGGTGCTCGCTCTGGGGAATCACATGAATGGAGGAAGCAGAACCAGAGGCCAGGCTGACGGCTTCGGCTTGGAAATTCTCCCCAAACTCAAGGATGTCAAGAGCAGGGTAAGACCTGATAACGTAGGGCAGTGATGCCCAACTCCAGTCCTCAAGGGTCACTGTTTTGCAGGTTTTAGATGATTCTCTGCTTTATCACACTTAGGTGAGATTACTTGGTCATTAAAAACATTGTGCATAGGTGTTATGAAAATTAATTTAATTTGTGTCAGGCGTTTTGGAACAGGGAAATATCTCAAACCTGCAGGACCGTGTGCCTCAAGGACCGGACTTGGACATAGCTGACTTATAGTTACTATGCCTCTTTCCTTGCCTGCAATTACACATCAAAATACTTTTTTTAATGGAAAACGTCATCATGTGTTAGCTTGTTTAGATGCCACATTGTATTCTCTCTTGTTCTGAAATGTCTTTAGTGTGCATACCCTAAATTCTTACTTAAGGTTCTGGCATGGTCCTCCAAAACCATGCATCATCAGTCTATTTAAAAACACACTTTTTATGAGTATTAACTATTATACTAAATGTGGTGAAAAGAGCAGAGTCAACATTAATTTAACACTTTTTCATTCTATAGCATCATTTTCTGGCTGTCCAGAATGCTTTACCAGAGTTTGAGGACTGAACAACCCATAATAAGTCTAACAGTAAGAATTAGCTGTGAGTTTTATCCAAAGCAGTTTAAAGTGAGGAACACATTATGGTCAATAAGTAGTTTGATATCAAATAATCGACTTTTTGATTAATGAATGACTGAATGTTTCTATTAAAACTGCTGTTTGTACTGATCCATCCTTACTTACAAAAAATATATATCTTGCTTCCATTTTTTTCATTCATGTTCACTGAAAACACCTTTTAGGAGACTATTTAGAGTTAATATAAGGATAAATATTTCAGGAAACATGATCGTCCTCCAAAAATTAGAGAATTTATGTTACACTTGATTATTCAAAATAATCTAATATTACATCTCGACGAGGGTCATAAATATATGCCTGTTTTACTCAGAGAAATTATATTATGTGTTTGTGAAGGTGCAACATGGCAGACAGGAAATATCTGATTACTTCAGATAAAGAGCTGTTAATGCTCTTAAGGCTTGAAATGGTTGCATAACTATCTGTAAAGGCAGTAAGACAGGTTGTGTAAAAAAAAGCAAGCATCCATAGACAGCAACGGCCGACCAACAGAGATCTCTCTAACAGAAAAGTGTTTCATAATGTGCGAGTTCACAAAGAAACCCAGGATAAACGGTAACTATCACAGGTCACATTGACTAATGTCCCTGTTCATGACTCCCCCATCATTGGGTGTTCTCACTGCACATGGTGGTCTCACGAGATGCACATACTTTTGTAACCTCACAACCTCAATAAATAAATGGCCGAGGGTAACTTTACAGCATGTGAACCAACCTTTTTGTTAACAACAGACAGACGAGCAAAATGACTCAGATTCATTCTGGATATCAAGAATAAAATAAAAAACATGTCTTCATGTGGTTTTAATGAAATAAGCTGAATCTCTGCTTTCAAAAAACAAAACAAAAAGATGAATAACAATTGGTATATATTTGGTATATATTGAATAATTATAATAATCAGAGAAAACAAGAAAAGAAGAATTCACTTGCCAAGATCTTTTAAAACATGTCTCAATTTTTAGCCTGAGTCTCAGAGAATAGAGGTAGTAATAAAACCTCTGCAACTCAGTTAGACAGAATGAATATCTTATTAAAATAATTAGGGACCAAAAAATTTGATACAAGTGAAATTAGCAAGTTGCTCTAATTTAAGATTATGTCATCTTCTCAGGATAATCGCATCAGCCTGGTGGACTACGTTGTGTCATACTACCTGCACAATATGGACAAGGTATTTAAACAATATTTATTTATTGTACATGGAACTGATGCTTTTATGTTGTTGTCTGCAGAAGATCTTCATTTAAGTATTTTCTGGATTTCTTAATCAAGTTAAGGAAAAAAGTTATAAGCCTATTTTTAAGGATGCTGTGATGAAACTGACACACTGGTTTGCGTTGATCAAAGTTTACATGCTGCTATGTCTTTGTCAGAGTCAAAATGTACAAAAACACAAGGCAAACAATTATAATTTGCATTTCTCACTTATGGGAGTTTTAATGAAGCTCAAAAGCACCTGATTTATTTGTTATGTTCTGTTTTTATCTCACCAGAACGCCGGCACAGACAAGAGTTTGTTTCCTCTGCCTGAACCTCAGGACGTCTTTCTGGCTGCACAAGTCAAGTTCGATGACCTCAACAGAGATCTAAGACAGCTCAAACAAGATCTAACAAGTATGTGACGCCTCTATAACCTCTCTTTTTTTTTCGGAGGATTGGAAAATAAACTCCTCTCCCTTGCTTGATAATATTAGATGGCTGCACACATTCCCCAAAACATGAGAAGTTGCACGGAGGGGAGCCTCAACACACATGTGACTGGTTGACCGGGAACGGTTTGACTTGTGGTCATTTTGTTGTGTGTTTTTGTTTGAAAACCTTAGCCAGCCCGTGTAACTCTATCACTGTGATTTCGCGTTGCTCTCCAGAGGTTCCCACAGACCAAACCTCGGCCCAGTCTGGCATCGTTTTTCCTCAAACACCCCCCTCCCCTCCAAAAACTCACCACCCTGGTTTCCCATTGCTGGCCCCAACCATTGAGTAACTGCTGAAGGCCTGTCTCTGTGAGCAAGCTCATGTTAGCTGGAGCACTAGAACAAAAGATTTCCTCTCGTCTCTCTTATCCCTGAGTGTGCCCTTATGACGCCATTCTGCATGCCAGTCAGCTAGAAGCCATTCTAAAGACAATGCCTACAGTACATGTGTATGACTATGAGTGAGTGAGTGTGTTGTGTACACATATGGTTTTGCATGGGGTTCCTTTTTTTGTCTGTGTGTGTGTGTCTGTGTGTGTAGTCGTGGACTAGCAGGAGTCTTGCTGCTGATACTGTCCTGGCGCCTTTCAGATCCAGCTTCTAATCCCTCTGCCCATCAGATCTCCCATTGTTGTGCCTTTGTGCCCCTGTCGCCAGCGCAGGGAGAGCATTGGCTTCCACTTATGTAATCTCCAGACCTGCAGTATCTATAGTATCTCTGCACAGATGCACGGATCCTTAACCTGCTGGGCCGTATCACCTGGGCACCCGTGTGGCCCCCAGATGTATGCAACAGATAGCTTTCTTTACCTCTCAACACAGCTTTGTCTTATCGAAGCGTCTACCAAAACCACCGTGCAATCTGGATCGCCTGTCGCAGGTTCCTTTTGTTCTGTCTGTTTTGAACTGCCCTCATGCCTGGTTTGAGGCTCTGCTTTTTCTTCACTCTCCCTGTGTTTCTGCTCAGTGTGGTATGAACAGCTTTAATGTGGTTTAGTTTCTTTTAAATCACCCAATGCTACAATTACAAATCTGCTTATCCAATTTGAAGTTTGAAGCTTATCAAAATCCTGAGGGAAGACATTTTTCATACTTACCAACAGAGATAGCTGTTGTTGCTGTTGTGTAGCGTATATTTCTGAGGACATGGACAAGCTAGTTTTCAAACGAGTGCATACGCAGGGTAGATGTGATGAACACAAATGCGTAATTAAAAGTTT
>JAOXYM010000024.1:19133052-19153628 GCA_028567055.1 Leptatherina wallacei
TTAAATCACCCAATGCTACAATTACAAATCTGCTTATCCAATTTGAAGTTTGAAGCTTATCAAAATCCTGAGGGAAGGCATGTTTCATACTTACCAACAGAGATAGTCTTGCAGATTTGGCTTAATTTTCCATGGTAACTGCAACACAACGGTTGTAAAGAATATTGTTGTGGTAAAGCCTTAAACTGCTTTCTTAAAGAAAATGATGCAGCTTTCAAGAAACCCATCCTGGTTTACTGACTTATATGTAAACTGTAGGGTGTAAACAAACATGACAATAGATGAGTTTAGCATTAAGTTAATTTTGAGATCACAGCAGGACAAATGAGTAAGGAAAGGCAAGTTTATTTGTATAGCACATTTCATGTACAGGACCATTCAAAGTGCTTTACATACAAACATTAGAAACATTACAGCAGGGTGCACTTTTATAGCTGGTATGTAAGGCCTCCAAACCAAGGATATGGTGTCTTCTCTTTGAAACATCCTGTAATTTCTATGGCTGTCATGACCTTACATCTGGTTCAATTCACACATTGCAACTTGTAAATGTGTAGCGTATATTTCTGAAGACATGGACAAGCTAGTTTTCAAACGAGTGCATACGCAGGGTAGATGTGATGAACACAAATGCGTAATTAAAAGTTTATTTGTCTGCGTTACAGTGTAAACCTTGTTTGCTCTTGAAAAACTACCATTTAGATTCACCACATGTAACATTATCACAATAAAGTGACTTATTTTTGGTGTTGTTACACTGATTTTGCAGACGTTTGCCTTTCAGGTATATTTAGTAAAAATAATCATGCCATTCGACTGCATGGTGTCCACTGTAGCCCACTGCAAAAACACTGGCTGGAGCCTTCCTTTTTTCCTCATGCATACCAGTTCTTTCCAAGTCCTCTGGCTTAAAGTCAACAGTCTAGAAATGTGTATGTTGGGTTAATTGCCAATTGGATTGCTTGAATTCTTTGTCTGTGTTGGTCCTGTGATGGACTGGCAACCTGTCCAGGATGTGCCTTCTCTCACCCAGTGGCAATCAACATAGCCTCCACATCTCCTTGTGACCCTGAATAAGTTCAAATGTGTATGGAAAATGAACACTTTTTTTTTTTTTATAAAGCCAGTTTTCTGGTAGTTCTTGAATCGAAGGCAGGATTAGACCTGGATGACTGAGAATCTACGCCAACTTCTCTGGTATAGTTGCATCATAATTTAAAGCCAAAGCATGTCAACCAGTTTTGTGTTTAATTTGACTTTAATAGTTGAAAGAAAATTCCAAAAAGAATTTTTTTCCCTCTTGTTTAAATCTATTTATAACACATGAGAAAGGCACAATTTCCAAGGTGCATTAAATATACGGCATTCCCAAATAGACATAAAGTTTCCCAAAAAAAAAAGAAAAACCAGGAAAATGGCTTTTTAATGGTTCAAATATGCACTCAGTCATGTTTTGAAATTTTCTTTTTTGTATAATTTTTATTATTACTGCTGTCTGTGACCTTTATGCTGATTCTAATAAGCTATATGGGTTATTTTGCTTCCCAGGAGACTCTTCATTTACTCTTTGTGTTTTAGGTTGTATTTTGTTTCCTTGATATATTTATATCACTGTGGAATCTGACAGCGTGATTTATGAGGGGAACAGTCCAAACCAATCATCCTCAAACCATAAAACCTCTTCAAGAAAGCATTTATCCCTCGCTATGAAACCAAATCAGTGCAGTTTGAGTAATTGCAGTCTCCCATCTGAAAGCACCGCACTCCTCATCAGCCGGCTGTGTTTATGTGAAGGTCCCTAACCCTCTTCTGACTGAAATAAGCAAACTTCTTTTGGCGCAAAAAGCAGACAAAAGAAAAGAAAGGCTCCCCACACAATGCATGGAGAGATACCCGCCTCCAAAGTTTACACAAATCCAGAAGGAAAACAGTATTCTTTTGTAATCTTATCTGGGAGATGTTGATCGAGCATCAGGGTAGGGGGGCCGGGAGCTCGGCTCCCGCTGCAGCCTCTATTATGACTGGCTCTGCAGACTGGCTCCTCTGATCCTCTGATTGGATGCAGAGCAACGTGGAGCCACAGACTGGCAGAGGAAGAAGGAGAGGGAGCAGAGTTTGTAGTCGCCATCTCTGGGTGAATCACAGTAAATGATGTCAGAATGAGGAAGCTTTGCTGCCAGGGCACAGGTGTTACACTTCAACCCACAACTTTCCTCTTTCTGTCAGGTATCTGCAGGTTCAAGTCTCTAAAAGCCGAAATTCTCCCCCCCCCCAATTTTTTTTTTAATGGTCTTAAATTACTTTTATGAATGTTCTGAGTTTTTGCTAACCAGCTAAACTATGTTCTGTTAGTTTTCATCTAACCTCACTCCTCTGGGTCCATGCCCTTTTAACCGATTAATGACATGAATAACAACTTATGTACGGCATTGTACAGAGGCTTACAAGTTGTATTTGTTCAGAAATCAATCATTCAAATGTCAACTACTGCCGAAAAAACAGTGACATCGAGAAGTGACAATATTGTCCTGAGGTTTTCAAGATCACAGTCAAGAGGCAATCCATCTTGCTAGACTTCAAGTGGTGGTAACTCTCAGGTTTGGACCAGTCAGTGTCCTAAACTGGCAGCCACGAGTGTGTTTTAGGTGTGAAAATGATCAGAAATTGCTGCTTTGTATTCAGTTTCTGGTTGTGTGCTCTCTAACCCCTGGTCAACTGATTGATTGAAGCACACTTGTGATTTTGACTGAAAAATGTTGCATCCAGTCACTTTTGGTCTTTTCAATGTAATAAGTTTAAGAATGAGAAATAACAAAAAAAAGGCATGCACCTCAAGCACCTTCACATGATATCAGCATGTTGAAGTCTGAGCGGTTGTTTGTCAAAAAACCTGCCGCTACAAAGAAATATAGCCTCATTCTTGTTTGAACTTACTTTTTTAAAGTCAGTCAATTCTCACATCAAAATGTGAAAAGAAAAAAGAACAAAAAATAGCTGTAAAAAAAATGGCATTAGATGCCACACGAATTTTGTTACCTGTAAATATTGTACAGTATAAAGGAATCAATAGTCTTCACATACGAATGTAATGTCATGAAAGGTTATAACTCTCTCTGAATCATTACTTTCCTTCTATCCTGGGTAAAATTTTCTTCACTTATTTTCAAATCCTTGTGTTTCTGTGTTGCAGGATGTGAGAAAGATGTACAGAAAGTTTGTTCTGAGTCTCCTGAAGAACACCTGCAGCCTTTTAAGGACAAGATTGAGGCGTTCGTTCTCACTGGTGAGCAATCAGAATAAAATAAAGCACTGTACAGCTGCAACCATAAAGTTATATTTCCCCCTATTTCTCTCTAAGAGGGATAAATAAAGCATATTTCATATTTATCATGTTAAAAACCAAAAAATGTGCATGAGATTAGTGAGAATGACACATCAATGTTATTCTCTTGTCATATTTCAAAGATGCAAAAAACATTAATCGGGTGTTTTTCATATTTTCTCATTTTGTTTTAAATGATGTGTGATGAGATCATGATGGAACTTCCCATGAACATGTAATAACCAGCCTCACACTCTGTCTTCACCTTCTTATGCCTTCTCTTTGTAATTGCTTCTAGTCATGGACACATTTTGTGTTTTTGGAAGTTTTCTGTCACTTTCATGGATTTATTCCATCTTTTTATGATCATTTCACTCTCAAGTCATTTTTTTGTATTTTTTTGGTTGTCATTTTTATTATCTTTGTTAATCTATTTTTGGCTGCCTTATTATTTCATGTTACTCTTCTTATTTTGCTTATGATCGACATCTGAACAAGAAAGGTTAACGGAGGCTATGTGCCCAGTCAGCCCAGTCAGCAATCCCTCCGTGCCCTTGTGCGTCAGATAAATGTCGCTTTCATCGGTTTACCGTCTTTTAAGTGCACCGTTTCCATGGGAAGTCTTGGGTATCTGTGTGTCAGGGAGATAGGATGGATTCAGAGTAAAGGCTAGACACTCAGATAGGGATCAGGTAGATTTGGCAATGCCTGCTGCCTCAGACACTCAGGCACTGGACCTTCTGAGTCCTTTTACTACAAAAAACATTCACCCAGTAAACTAAGCCATTCCATGCCATGGATTTTTTTTTCACCTATGTAACCGGTGAAGAGTACCTTTAAGTGCTAAAACAACTTTCTTTCTTTAAATATCATCACTAAAGAAGAACCAGTAAGAGAGTGGTTTATAAAAACAAAACAGGCTATGTCACTTGTCTGATACTTCCTTGAAGTTGTGAAATCATGTTTCCAGATTCTCTTGATCTCAATTACTGCTCACTTTTTTGTTAGATTGTCTTTATTCCATAAATATGTCTTTAAGTTCTAAAAAAGAAAAGAAAAAAGAAAGCAGGATGACTTTCTGTGCTTTGAGCCAAACTCTGACTTTTTCATAATTGCACATTTTTCTGGGGTCTTAATCTAAATCCCAAAACATTTACAAAGAGACAGGCACAGATGATAAGTAGCATACCTGTTATTTTGTCATAATGGCACAGCAATTTAAAAGTGGCAGCAAGAATGGCTCCATTGTTAAATAACTGACTGTGTAATTGCTGTTTTTAAGAGACCAAATGGTCGTCTGGCTCCTTCAGACAAGGTCATCATCATGCAAGCCCTTCTCACTATGTTCATACAAGGATTGAAATCAAGTGACTCTCCACAGGGATGGCTGTTCAAAATATAACTTGCAATGGTACATGAGTAAATGAGTAAACCATTTTTGTGTCTGTTTCTTTGTAGCACGAAAGGAGCATGCAGAAGCTACATATCAGCTGATGACTGTACAGAAAAGGTGGGAAAATTAAACCACGCTGTGTGTAGGACATCCCAGCCTTTATTTCAACTGTTGTTTGTGTTAGATTGAACATCTCCAGTAAAGGTTGAATTCAGCTGTTTTTTTCTTTTTTTGTCATTTAAACTTGCAGCACATTACGATTGTTGTAGAATAATAAGGCCATCACTGCTGTTTCCTTCTGCCGTCTCCTCCACCAACTCCAGTGGCTAAAAGCTTTAAAAAGCATGTATAGCTTATGCTTTTTATGGTGCCTTTTGCATCTCTATTAGGTCTTTTTTGAGGCTCTTCACAGACATTACTGACCTCCTTCAATTCATTTATCCCATTTATGCTCAACATTTGATCATTTGACATCTTTTCTGTCATTTTTCGTTGCACTAATTAGTTGTTTGCGTCTCCTTTTTTCTCATTTTGTGCTTAACAAAGCACATTTATTAGTTACAATGATTCTTGTATCTATTTTGTCATTTTCTGATTTTGTATCCCTTTTATGGCCACCAGTTTTCATTCTTTTTTTGTTATTCAGCATCCATTTTCTTGTCATATGAATCTTTTTAATTAAGCATCTGTTTTGTTTCACTATGCGACCTTCTCTGGTTACATTTTTATTCTTGTTTTAAGCTCTTTTTGAACATTTGGAATCTATTTCTTTTTGTTTTCACAATCTTTTTTTTAACTTCATACCCCTCTTTCTTAGGATTTAAATCAGTAATACCAATTAAAAATCAAAACATTAAGTCACACAAAAGTATGACTTATAAGAAATTTTAAAAAAGGACAGCAGCAGTGTAGGTTGAACCATAAACCAACAGCTGGTGGCATCAGAAGACCCTACGTCATATGTTTCTGATTCAGATTTTTAGAAAAAAAGAAGCTAATTGAATATCAAGAAAAATCACAATTTTACTTTGTTGATTTTGTTTTCTGTTTGCTTTCAGCTTCCAGGACTTGGTTCTTTACTTTGGACTGAAGCCCAAGGTGGGAGAGAAGGAGGTGACGACCAGTCACCTCTTCATGCTATGGTTTGAGTTCTGTGCTGACTTTAAGGTCAGATGGAAAAGAGAGAGCAAGAACGTCTCAAACGAGAGGTATGAGAGCACTCTGTGTGTGTGCCTGAATTTGTAGACTAAATTTTCAATGCCATTTTTTGGTTTAGCCCAGTTTTAATTCAAAGAATCTCATCGGTTATCCACTACACTAGGATAGAGTTTGTAGCATTACCATCACGCCAATGTGAACCACTGATGTGTACATGGGTTTCCATGGCAGCACACAAGCTATTCCAGACGTCACTTGTCCTAGCAACATTTTCCAGCTTTTTCTTATATATCCTGAGGGAATCTGGGTTTGCTTTTTTGGGGGTTCCTACTGTGATTTGATCAAATGACACACATCAACCAAAGAAGCAAAATCTAATAAAATTTTCTTCAAAAACAGGCCCAAATCAACTTATCTGAGTATCAGGAATAGACAACTATATGCTTAAAAATCTCATATAGAACATTAAAAAAAAAAACTCTTGTCTCACCATTTAATAGTTTGACTTGATCTTTTCTCTGCTCTTTATATGCAGTGTGTGTTTTTCTGTGCCACATTCTCCAGTTTAATCAACAAATTTGAAACTAATTTGCAGGTTAAAGGAGGCTCAGCAGTCAGTGAAGAGGATCACTGCAGAGAAGAAAGTAGAGACGAGGAAGATCAACCCCAACAGCCTAGTAAGACTAGATTCATGTGATTCACTAAAAATGCAAATAAAGTTTCAAGCAGACATTTGATGAATCGTGCACTGAACATGCAGTTCAGATTAATGCACGCAAAAGCACCTGCACACTTGTAGCAAATCCAGTTTCCATCGGTATTATGATCATATTCAAATCATATGTATTTCATAACCAGATGTGTCACATTGCTTAAACTGAATCATGGGAAATGTGTCTGCTTTGTCCCCAACAGAAAGAGCGACTGCGTCAGAAAGAAGCCAGCATATCTTCATCTTAAAAACTCACAGAAACATCTACACCACTGGATCAGACTCGATGTGAAACGGGAAACCAAACCAACATTTTCACAGATGAACACACTTGTCCATCACTTTTAAATGACAGTTTTCACACTCAACAGCTTTATGTTTATATCATTTCCTACTTAAATGTTTTCGAGATTTAAAAATGAATGAAAATAGCTTTAATTGTGTATAGGTTCTTTAATTGCACTTGCAGTTTACATTGATTGACATGTAAAGTTTAAACATTTGGAAATATTTTCCACAAATAAAAACATTGATCATTTACAGAGATGTCATGAAATAGCTTGAAGAGTTTTATTTACACACACTATTACAATAGTTGATACACCAAATATGTACAGTCATGAAATCAAGTGGCATTTAGCAGTGCAGGTTTAATAAAAAATACATTTCTATAACCAAGCTCAGCTTCACATCCCACACAGTGGAAACAACCTCTAAAGACGAACCTGTTATTTCAAGATAAGTCTTCCATCAGCCTGCAATACATAAATGCCACAAATCACTCATTTGGCACTCACAGTAAACGCTTTGGCATAAAACCATGTGACAATTATCTAAAATGTTTAGCAAACAATGACTGACTATGTGGAAGAAATTATGAATAATTGCCAAGTTTTCTGGTCATTATGATACATTTTACCTGCAGATCAAGCTTAAGAGGGACCAGATCACCTGAAACCAACCACTTAACTTTTAGCAGATTTAGAAGTAAACTGACTATATTCTCTGGATAATTACAGTCAAAGGCTCATCCAAGTTCCTCACATTCGTAGTTCCATCGTATTCTCGTGTTTTGGTTTTGTTTTTTAAAAAGCAAAATACGCTGTCCCTTCTTGATTTTTCACGAAAAAAAAAAAGTTATCATCTGGGGATTAATCCATATTAACTGTTGTGCAACGGCACAGCTTCACGCGCTGGACCTTTTTCCTCCGCGTATTGGGCGTCTGTCCCGGGCAGAACAGGGTGTACGTGACGGTGCTGAAGACTCTGGGTTTGCAAGCTGAACAGGACTGGAATGCGTTCCCGTCCTGGTACATGTGTCGCGGGATGTAGAAGGAGTTACACTGTCCGTAGCAAAAGCGGTTGATGATGCTGCGACTCAGGCAGCCCTCCTCGTGGATGGTCTGCTTGAGCGGCTGCGTCTTGCACCAGTCTGTCCGCAGGTACCGACGCTCCGTGACGTGCAGCGCTTCCTGGCTGGACTCCAGCACTTCGTCGGTTGAGGCAACAGGCCCTGTCCCGCCGGAGATTAGTCCGCTGATGGGGGGCTGTAGACACCTATCCGATACGTTGGGGTTGTATTTGTTTGGATGAGGGAAAGTGCCCTGATAGGTCCCTGGGTCCGCGCTGCTCGTATAGGCGAGTTGTAGAGCAAAAACCACCATAAATAGCAGCTCTGAATGTGACTGCATCATTGAACCTGAAATTAAAAAACAGCAGAAGAGTCAAACCAGTGATGGAGAACATTTTACGCACGGATTACGCATCAACCAAGCGGCGCACATGGGGTCGTTCTACACAAATACAAGGTGATTTAAGAGTTCAGAAAACAAAATAAAATTGAGTTACCAGCTGTGCTAAGATTTCCCCACAAAAAGACTTTATGCAGTCAGTTAGCTGCATGTGTTCCCTCTGGGGGTCCTCTGAAGGGCCTTATAAATCTTACTGTGACGTCTTGAGATTCAGGAGAACACACCCCCAAACCCTGATCCTGGCTTTATCTTTCTGAGAACGGAAAGAAAAAAAAAATCTCCAACAGGGTTTGCCAATGCAGATAAATCGTTTATTTGACTTTACAGAACAAAAAAAGAACACAAACATTTTGACAAGATGTGGTAAATAAGATAAGAGTCAGTGCAGCCTGTAGATATTCCCAACTGCAGTACAATGAAGAGAAAATCCAGAATTAAACTCTGAAAAGGTGCATCATGCTACAGCAAAGATGTTGACAATCCTCCCTATAGAAAGGGAGGCTTACAACTATTTGAAATCACCTTTGAGTAAGTTAGTAGAATTAAATTTTTGGTGCAGGAGAAACAAGTGACTCAAGTGGTACATGTGGTGAAACTGATCGTTCTATGTGTATAAATAATGTGATTTTCTGATTCATCATTCCTGAAGAACAAATATATATGCAACTTCTTATGATACAGCTGGAAATATTGTATACTTGCCAGTTAAGTGTTGATTGGCACACATTTTATTAGTCAGGGCTAAATCAAGAAGACTATATATTGTCTTTGTGTAAATAAACAATGGATTCATATTTCCTTTTAAATTGAATAGATCTAATCAGAGAATCGATATTTGGATCACTTAATTTGAACCTTAAACAAGCTCTGGATCCTTTGAACTCAAATCTACTGACATCTACCGAGATCAGCCACCATTACAGTCTATTTTAGAGCTTAAAAGGTTTGTTTCTAGACATCCAAAAAGATTTTGTTGAAAGGAAATGTGACAAAAACATGCTGACAGTCTCAAGGTAAAAAAAATTAAAATCTTATAATTTTGGATGAATTCACTCCACATCTAATAAAGATGTGCCTGTCATAATGGTAGCTGAGGGTCATTGTTTCAAAAAGTTGTATTTTGTTTCCATGTTGAAAGTCTCAGAATGAAATGGAACATGTTAAAAAGAAAGACGCAGAGGGAGTACATACATTACAGTATGAAGCTTGTCATGGCTAATTACTGACCGAGATCTAGGTCAGTTAATGTTTAAAACTAAACATTAACTAATTCAACACTTGCTCTCAAAACACAGTCTCATCAAATTTTTGTCCAAAATACTTCCATGCCCAGTGTTAAAAAAAACAAAAACATTTATCAGAGTATATTTTCATTTTCCAATTAGACTTGCAGGACATTAGGTTGTGGATTTGTTGGCAGTAGGGACAGTTGGGGCTCCTTCCTCTTCTTCCTCAGAGAAGTGGGGAACAGATTTCTTAGCCACCACATTGTCTAGCCTCTGGCCCAGCAAATAAGGGTTGACGCTCTGTGGAAGCAAGAATAAAAGTGTTTGGAAACATATTTATGAAGGATTAATATCTTCAAGTAAAAATATAATGCAAAGTTGGAATTCTTAGCTTGTCTAAAAGCATAAATCAGTGAGTTTAAGGGCACTTCTTTCCCCTCCAGGGTAAATATCAATACTGCTGACACAGACAACCAAGAAACATTATACCCTTTTTCTTCTTTTTGGTCCACCCTTCAGTTTTTGGTACAAAAGCTCCTTGTTCTGAAAAGACACAAAAAATGTTTTTAGACAAAAAGGAAAAAAAAAAAAATCACGCAACTTTGGTTTTACAGCTAATCCTTTTGTTTACTTACAAAGTTGCTGCACTGATCACATTTTAACTTGCATGCACCAGTGTTGTGGCTCAAGTAGTCCACACAGTAAGTTTACTTCATTTACTGGCTAATTAAAAAAAAAGGGTGTTTATGTGGAAATGGATAATTAATGAAAAGCATGCATGATAATTTGTTGTTTTTATACTTTAAAAGATAGTAAACAACTTTTTTCTCAATATCACAGCATTCTTTAAAACAAAAATATTTCTAAGCTGTAAATACCAGGACAAATAATCAAGAATTATCCAAAGAGTATCCTGTGACTGAGAATATAATCACTACGGCCAAACTCTTTACTTACCCACTTCGCCAATGCTGGGTAGTCATGCTCCAGGTCGAATAGGTGCTGGTGTTTCTGAAACTCTCTGCTGAACTCAGCTGTGTCAGGAGCATTTTCCAGGCACCCATCTGCTGCTGTGAGTGTAGGTAGACAGATATGATGTCATGTTTAGTGTTCAAAAACCTGCACATGACCTAAAAAAGGCCAGCTTATCTTGAGATAAAAATATGAATTGCATCACTTATTTTAAAATTGAAAAGAAAAACAAGTCGTACTTTATACTTTGTTGGTGCTTCAGAGATGAAAAAGTAATGTACTCAAAGGAGTTTTTACCCGTTTTTCCCAGAGGACAGGGGTTTGGAGGGTCTGGATAACTGTGGTCATCACTGAAATCTTTGGGAACGTTGTCTCCAGTCAGCTCGGCCACAATGTTAGGGATGTTCCCATAAGGACCGAGATGCTGCAGCCCTTCATGTGCACCACCTGGTGGAAGAAAACAGGCAGTAAAGTCAAAACAACTATCTAAAAGGTACATAAATAGCATGTGTAAAAATAGTTTTCCAGGTAAAAATAGTTACAGCAAAACTGAATCTAATATTAAGCACTCTGATGACATGGTCCTGGAGAAGTATCTTAATGAATTGGAATCAGCATGTTAATGGTAAAGGTAAAGGAGACCAAGTCAATTTCATCAGCTGCAAGGAAATTATAAAAAAAAAAAAATGTATTACCAGATAAGATAACAGACACATAGGTTTTGGTTTTCTCTGAGAAATTATTAATAAAAGGCTTAATTAAGTGTAGAATAGCATAGAAAACTAAATTGGGATACAATAAAAGCCAAAGCATTGCTGCATGGAGAAAGTAACAACCATTGTTCTGTATTGACAAATTTGAGCTTTTCTTTATTTTAACTTTTTAAAGGAAATGATTTCCTCCCTTTTTTAAAAACAAAGTAAAATAAAAGAGGAAAATGCAGATACTTACAAAATTGATATTTAATACATCTGACAGGGCAAATCAGACAAAAATATTGCTTTTCCACACACACACACTTACCCTGTATGCTCTGAGGCCCGACAATGTTGGTGGCCTGATGTGCTGGATACTCCACTCTGGGTCGAGCGATGCCCAGCTGCTCCATGACACCGTGTAGGAAACGCTGTATGTCGGCCTCTGACACCTGGTCCGCCGTACGTGGGCTGCGGGCTGGAGCTCTGCCGAGCTGCAGGCACAGGAGGAGGGCGAGCAACGACAACCGCACCGCTGAGCCCATTTCTGTCATCTGCGGGGAAAATAGTGCACACCTTACAGTTCAGCAAACACAGCTGCATTTGTCATGTTAAGCACAAAACATAATGTAATTTGATAAGGGACCCACAAATGGTGGTGGTTGCAGTTAAAACAAACCACAAAAGGCAGGTTGCTGTCTGTAAACGGAGTAGCCTACAGCTTTTCATGATGCGCCACTGTAAACAGAACCATTAAGGACGAAAATAGCCTAAAAATAGCCCTCATGATCCGAATAAACCTTAAATTAGAGTTAATTAAGGGCGAAATTTGGCGCCATTTATTGCTAAAGGACGCCATACATTATAAAAAAATAAGGGGATTTTTTTTTGGTATATTTCTCTTACCTTTTCCACGCTGACGGAGAAACCTGTCTACTGCGCGAGACCGTTGTCAAACCAAGCACAGAGATAACGTCGACACTTCCGGCTTTCAAAACAAGTTACTTTACAAAAACACAGAAACCAACTCAAAAGTAGGTTTCCCACCACTTTATATCAAAATAAATTCTGGCTTATAAAATGACGTCTTTTGTTGTGTAGCTTTCTGTGTAACGATATGAATTTCTCGCCATTGTACATTGTATTTTGAAGGAATATTATTTCCAGTATTTTCCATCCGCTGTTACGCAATGATGAAACTCGCTCCACGGTTCAGATGCAGTTGCTAGGATACCAAAAATCCTCTTCTGTGATTGGATGTGAACCTCCTGCCAGTCACTCTGCAGCAGCTCTGCACTGTCATGTTAAATCAGTGTGTAAATTGATTTGTTTGACATGTTTATGTATCCAGGTTAACCTATAATATATTTGTGGATGCAACAGATGCACTTACTCATCTGAAAGGAAAAAAAGGTTTGTGACATAGTCAAACAATTTTATTAAAAATTTGTAAAATTGAAATACAATTAAAAAAAAGTCACTCTTGGACAGCATAGGATATTAAGTCAAAAATACTGCACACATATGGATAACGACAGTATTGGAAACATTATGGCAAAGAGCGTCTTCTCCAGGGTACGAATTGCAATTTCTCCTTGGCAGTGAGCACAGGCATCTGGCTTAACTCCTTGTCTGTAGGGTTTTAAACAAGATATTAAAGAATAATTGAACAAAACTGCTGCAAGACTTAAACCTTAAGATTGAAAAAAGATCATTTGCACTCTACAAAGCAAACCAGTATATTGTGCATTTACCTGTATGAGATGAACAAGTCCTAAACAGCTGAATGTTTGGAAAAGTATCCATTCCAAGGCTTCTCCTTATCCTTGGTCCTTCTCCTGTGGTGTGTTCCTGGATCTGCTCAGACACTGCAGACCTGCCCTTCGGCTTACCCTGAATCCGGAGCACCGTCTTTACAGATTTGATCACTGTATACATTTGAGAAAACGATGGCCAAGAAAAAAAACTTACTGCTTGAATGTCATTTGCACAGAAAGAAATGGGCAAAATTTCTGTTGCCTTATACCTTTTAAACTGTGTCTCTTTTGGTTTCCTCTCTTTGAGTTTACATCTTTTTGAAAATGGAAATTCATGTGAAATTCCATACTGTCCATTACAGCTTTTGGAATCACACCTTGCAAATGTAGTGACCAGAACATAAGTGTTATACTTGTACAAATATGTTTCTTTAAAATGTTGCATCAAAACTATATGACTTTTTTTTTTTTTTTACCAAATAGATGTGGATTTTCAATGAATGTCCGCAGAACAAGAACTCTTAGCTCAAGTCGCCCTTCAGACATCTCTGTCTTATTTGGAGGTGGTAGGAGACACGGGGTGAAGATTGTAGCAAGGTTGGAGCTGGTCATCAGGTTGTCAGGGCATCTGACAGGAGTACAGAGAAATAAACTCTTTAAGAGCGCTCTTCTTGCCTCGTGAATATATGCAAAATTCTTTAAGAGGAAGAATAAAGATGGAGAATTTATTTTTTCCGAAATATGCTTTTATAAATCAATCATATTAGATATGACTGGCAGGACAGGTGATGAATGGTTGTTTTGATGCAGGCAACACAATCAGCTAGAAAATACTGTTAAGAATTTGTAAAGAACTCGTGATTTATATACTTTTTTATATTTAGAATTAATGAGTAATTTATGTGGGGGAAAAAAGCGACTGCCCTCAGTGTGTGGAACTCCTTTGCATCCAGTAATGTGTTTAAATTGAGTCAAGCACTTAAAGAAGAAACAAGAAAATCAGTCATTTTCTCACCATATAGGTGAGACTGTCACTTTGTGCTTTAACAGAAACAGTCAAGTTTCCAGTCAAAAATGACAGAGAAAACAAATTCTATCAAGTATATTAACATGTTTAGCTGGTGATTTGGATCTGGTTTTCTGTCATCTGGTACAAGAGAGAACTTTGGACCAAAAAGTTCCTTGTTGCAAAATTTAACCTTCTACCCCTTCATCTTCATAAGAGTTTAAAATTCCCACATTATTTGTATTTTTTCATACCTCTGAGAGACTTTGCAGAGGAAGTCAAACAGGTAATGCAGACAAGAGGAGTTTCTGGCAGGCAGCAGACAGGACAGCAGCTGGAGGGCTGCCTTCCTGTCCTGCAGGTTGGACAACACCTGGGCTTTAAGCAAAGCTGTGTGGAGCTCAGAAGGGAACAGCGGCTCTGGAAGCTCCCTGCAAAACTGTTTGACGAGTGTAGCAACATCATAGGGGAGGGCTGTGGACAGGCAACCTTCTCCACAATTCAGCTTGGCCTAAACCAGACACAAGAACACTTATCACCCTCTAATAAAAAAAAAAAACACACTGCGGAATCAACAACAGTTCCAACAAAAACATCATAAACATTCATTATGGTACAATTGTTAGGTTGTGACTGGCTGCCTTGTTTTAGATGAACAGGTGAAAAGGATAAATTGAGATATAAAAAGTCAGCATTTGCTAAAACCACTAGATGGCAGTAATGCTCCAATAGAGATCATTTAAAGCAGGGGTGTCAAACTCTGGTCCTCGAGAGCCGGAATCCTGCAGGTTTTCTATGTATCTCTGCTCCAACACACCTGACTCAAATTAATGAGTAATTGTGCAAAGCTTCATAGGCTGTTGTATCCTTTTAATTTGAGTCAGGTGCGTTGAAGAAGGAAACATTGAAATCCTGCAGGACAGAGGCCCTCGAGGACCAGGCTTTGACTCCTGTGAGTTAAAGCAAAACAGGATCAGAATCTTACCCTGAGTGTCCTAATGCGAGGAAGAGATCCTGGTTTTCTGAACAGGCCTACGGTCCCAGCACGCTCCAGTAGTATAGAACAAGCATCCACCAAGAAGCTGAGACACAAGCCATGTTCAAAAACATGACATTTTGTCCACTGAACATAATCTTTCCCATTTTTTTTACCGTCTCCACTCACCAGGGTACAAGTCCAAACTCAGGAATGTATCGCCTGGGCAGATTTTCCAGAGGAACACCAAAAACCTTTGAACCACTGATCAAAAGCCTCTCCTTTTTCTTCTCAAAGCTCTTCATAGAAATCCCATAAAGGATATGAAGATGAAACCGAATCACATTATTGTCTGTAACTTTCATGACTTCAGGTCAACTTTCACTATATCACCGTAATCTCTGTAATTCAGCGAGTAAAATCAGCAGAAAACAGAGAGGAGCTGAGCTTTATTATACTCATCGGTATCACCTGTGAACCACGTGAACAGAGAAGTGGTGCGTTCAGGTGACACAATGAAGATGGGAGAAACGAGTTTTCATTTGAGATTATTTCTCACTTCAAATTTGAAACATTTACCCATTTTTCAGTCCCAATTAAGGGGCAATCAATTAAATACATCAAATATTTTTAAGTGTTAAATGGATTTAAGTGAAATTCAGATCATACAAAAGGACATTTGTAGCCTGTAAAAGTTAAGTTAAATGTTTAAAGCCATTAAATGACTTAAAATGAGCAATTCTCCCCACTTCCATATTAACACAGAGTCCAAAGCACCAGATTACTGATAAAAATCAACTATTTATTATTACAACAAAACATGTATATACAGCAAAATGCACAATAAAAATATAGATATGGAAGGAAAGCTGGTGTGGCAGGCGTTGGAAGTTTTGGTGCAGTTCAGAGATTTAGAAGCACTTTCTGTGCACGATGGAGGGGCCAGCCTCATCGTACTCCTGCTTGCTGATCCACATCTGCTGGAAGGTGGACAGAGAGGCCAGGATGGAGCCGCCAATCCATACGGAATATTTCCTCTCAGGGGGAGCAATGATCTGCAGCAAAAAGGAGAGGAGAAACAGGGGGCAGGTTGGTGTCAGAATGTTTTTAACATATTTAAATTGATTGAATTTAGCCTGTTCATCTTTATCATGCTTACCTTGATCTTCATGGTGCTTGGGGCCAGGGCGGTGATCTCCTTCTGCATACGGTCAGCAATACCAGGGTACATGGTGGTACCGCCAGACAGCACATTGTTGGCATACAAGTCCTTACGAATATCAATGTCACACTTCATGATGCTGTTGTATGCGGTCTCATGGATACCAGCAGACTCCATACCTGAGAAAAATAGAAGTGAAAGGTGAGTGCTTGAGCAGCAAATAAACAATGACTTTATAGCAGCTTACTATAAAGTTGTTCTAAACAGAAATGTGGAGTATGAATCAGAGGTATTACATTTTGTTACCACTGTGCATTTACCTAAATGTCCTTGCAACAATAGTATTTATCAAATATTTTCATATTTAATCAACTGCCATGGCTTACCGATAAAAGACGGCTGGAAGAGGGTCTCAGGGCAGCGGAAACGCTCATTTCCGATGGTGATGACCTGACCGTCGGGCAGCTCGTAGCTCTTCTCCAGGGAGGAGGAGGAGGCAGCAGTAGCCATCTCATTCTCAAAGTCCAGTGCCACATAACAAAGCTTCTCCTTGATGTCTCGCACAATCTCACGCTCAGCTGGAGGGAGGAAAAGTCTCAGTTTAGTCAAAAAGTGTCACAAGACAGTCATGGCCTGCTATTTAGATTAGTCAGAAAGAGGAGATGTATAATTCATGATTAGTGGTGGTGGCAAATGTTTCAGTATTTGAAGTGTTTTCCTCCCATTTACTTTTTTACAAACAGTTGGTAGTAACACCTTCTTACCTGTGGTGACAAATGAGTAGCCACGTTCTGTGAGGATTTTCATCAGGTAGTCTGTCAGGTCGCGACCGGCCAAATCCAGACGCATGATGGCGTGGGGCAGAGCATAACCCTCATAGATGGGCACATTGTGGGTCACACCATCACCAGAGTCCAGGACAATACCTGCCCAGACAAAGCAGCACGTTGTCAGACAGCATGACCTTTATATGGTGGGAAGTTTTGTTGATGTGTGATGTTGGAGAGTAGATCACGGTGGAGACTCACCTGTGGTACGACCGGAGGCATACAGGGACAGCACAGCCTGAATAGCCACATACATGGCAGGGACATTAAAGGTCTCAAACATAATCTGAGTCATCTTCTCTCTGTTGGCTTTAGGGTTAAGAGGGGCTTCAGTCAGCAGGGTGGGGTGCTCCTCTGGGGCCACACGGAGCTCGTTGTAGAAGGTGTGATGCCAGATCTATGAAGTGAGAACAGGAATAGTGAATTCTATATTTTTCACATCACATCCAAAGAAAAACATGGAAGTATTGTTGTGTCTTAACTCTCCTCCAGTTCTCACCTTCTCCATGTCGTCCCAGTTGGTGATGATTCCGTGCTCAATGGGGTACTTCAGAGTCAAGATACCCCTCTTGCTCTGGGCCTCGTCTCCAACATAGCTGTCTTTCTGACCCATACCCACCATCACACCCTGAGAGAGAAGGAGACACGTTTCAGAAATGCAAGATGAAAAAAAAAATAGCTATGGGTTTCAGTACGAAATATTTCACAAGCTCTGGGTCTAACCTGGTGACGGGGGCGTCCAACAATGGATGGGAAGACGGCACGGGGGGCGTCATCACCAGCAAACCCAGCCTTGACCAGGCCAGAGCCGTTGTCGCACACCAAGGCGGTGGTCTCATCGTCGTCACACATGTTTGGTCTGTTCTGGGCTGGTCTTCTAAACCAGACAAAAGGCAGACACAAACAAAAAATGACTCTATAATATTTAACGGAAATTTTTATTCTGCTTGGAATAGGAAAACATTGAACAGTTTGAACTTGGACCATGTAACATAAAAACACAATACATGTAGCACAGAGAAGCAATGTAGCACTATGTTCAGTATGAAGACACTGCTGAGTGCTCTAATCTCCTCATTGAGTCATACAGCTGCCTGAGAAACCAAAATGGGACATGGCCTAACTCCTGCAAACACACTCACAGGTCTATTTTCAGCCTCAGGACCCCCCTCTGATCCTGCAACCCCTCACCAGTATCTCATCGTTAAGCTGCAGCCAGTTAACAGCTGAGGCAGTGTGTCTTTTGACAAGTGGCAGTGGAGGTCTGGGTCTCCTCTCAGCTGTCACCACATAGTGGACTCCTCTGTTTGAAACCAGACCATATGCTCTGATCTTTCCAGGATTCCTAGACTCAGCCTGCATCCCAAGCACCAGCATCCCCCTTAATAGAGGCTTCCATATTAAAATAAGCAACAGGTACAGTATAATTTAATATTTTTAGTGATGTTTTCATTGAAATCAGCCTTCATGCTTCAAATAAGACTTAACAAAGCTGTAAACGTTCACTAAACTCATTGTAAAAAAAAATCTAGAATATTCCCCCCGAAATTGTGGGTAAAGAGAGATTCTGGTGTATCAAAAATTGCAAATTATCAGTTACTTACAAAAAGAGCTTGTTGTCCAAATTGACTTAAGAAATGTTTGATTAACTAAAAAGAAATTACATTAACTAACACAGTTTTGGATCTATTTCTGTGTGAACTTGCTCAAGATAACTAAAGTACAGATCTGTGTACAACCCAAGATTTACACTTTTATACTTTCTTCCATTTTGTCCTCTCATACTGCAACCATCTTTGAAAATAATCATCTGAAATAAATAGAAACAAATCCAAAATATAAAAACTGCTGCATTTCCTTGTTAGAGCTGTAAATATCTCCTAGAATGGCTGCATCCTCTTATTTTCTCGGACCCCCTCTATGCTCTGAAAGGAAAAGTTGACACACAGCATCAAGACTGCAAAGGGACTCACCAAGTTGTAATCACAAGACTGGAGTTTCCACTGGGACAAAGGGGCAAAGGTGTAAGGGGGTCCTTAAATATGTCTCAGCGTGCTGCAGCTGGGGGCTAGTGGGCGGGCTCGGGACTCCACACAAGTCCAAATTAAGTGTTGCTCAGCAAAATGGGAAAGTAAAGTGTATCCTCTGTCAGGGATGCCTCCAAACTGGAGAGATTTTGTTTTGGGGATTAAAAGTCATGGGCCGGAATGACATAAATGAACAGAGGAACACTGGGATTTTATTGATAATAGATGATTAAGTGACTACATATATATTATATGTGGCTATAATCATAATGGTAAAATCATAATGTAGGAATTCAAACCTACATCTTATGGAATTTTAGGAGTCCAATCATTTAAGTGAGAAAATCAGTGATATAATAAATAATAAATTCAGATTCCTGCTTCATACACAGCAGCGTTTTTGTCTTATTCATATCTTGTGGAGTTACACCTAACATATCTTACGTATGTGTTAATATGACTAAGCTCAAACAGGACGCTGACGATGTGGGTGTTTGCAAGGTGTGATGGTAACATGAGCTCTTGTTTAAGGAGCCATCTAAGGGGGACCTGCCGGTGACAGTTTGTTAGTGTCATAGCATGTGTGAGGATTGGGGATGAGGGGGGCATACCAGACAGCTGAGATGCAATATCATAGATGACAGATCTGCAGGATAGCCTGTGTGGGGAGCGACGGCTGATGTTCCTCAGCTCTGATTGGCTCCAGTGTTTCCTTTTAGGGAAATGGAGTGCAGCCGGTTTCAGTAGCTGCACACCACCATGCACTGACAGTAGAGGGATGAGAGTTTATGAAACCTTATTCGTCACCTTGTGCAGCTTGCACAGTGCATACATCCCCATGCAGGAGCCCTATCAGGCGACTGTGAGTGCAGTAAGAATGTAAATACCTCCTCCCACACACCATCAGCACCCAAAAAAAGTCTATTTGTAGACATGTGCTGTTATACCTTAGAAAGAGACACTACTAACCTACTTGACGAATACTATTTCAGGCTTTTACATTATTATACTACCATCAAATATTGTATCTTGTCTATTTGTTAACAGCTATAATACAGTTTCTATCTCCTTGTGAATCACTGCAGTGCATAAAGGATAAGCTCATGTTTTTTAAAGATAGTTTATCTTCCAAACTTTAAGACAAGTCTTTAAGATCCCTCTTATTGTTTCCCTTGATAATGTCCCCAAATAAACCATGATGGATTAATAACATTGTTTCCAAACAACCTTTTTCCTTAAAAGATTTTGTATTTTACAGTTGTTCTGCACAGATTATATATGGATTGATGTTGAAGTAAATCAACCAAGGTAGACTTGTATGGATGTAAGATGTCAGCATTGTTCCCTTGTCTAAAGCAAAGCATTTCTACATCAGTTTAGGCATTGAAAACACACTGTGACTTGCCTTCAAATGATATTTAAAAAAATCTTCAAACCACCTGATAAATAAAAAATTTAAATTTTTATTAAATTTCTAATAGCCTTAAATTTCTATTTGACACATTAAAATGTGTCAAATAGAAAGAAAGAAAGAAAGAAAGAAAGAAAGAAAGAAAGAAAGAAAGAAAGAAAGAAAGAAAGAAAGAAAGAAA
>JAOXYM010000024.1:19153647-19169738 GCA_028567055.1 Leptatherina wallacei
AAGAAAGAAAGAAAGAAAGAAAGAAAGAAAGAAAGAAAGAAAGAAAGAAAGAAAGAAAGAAAGAAAGAAAGAAAGTGATAAAAGCCCAACTTGTGTCTCTTGGCACAAATGTATTCATGAAACCCAGACACTGAGCAGAAATACATCAGATCTGTATTATTAGTGTCTGGACAGGATGATTCAGGATCAGTATTTCATCCAACCAATAGACTTCCAGTCAAAGAAGCCCTTTTTGGCAGGTTCCTATCTCTTTCACCAGGTCTTTATCAGGAAAAAGCAGTTTGCTCTTAAATGGGTCATGGTTTTGAGGGACATTCGTCCTTATAAGGCAATGTAGGAAGCACAAGGTTTGTCTGTCTTGACAGCTGCCTCCTCTGTACTTCACCCCCCCCCATCCAACACACACACACATGTATACACTTAAGCAGCTGTTAGCATCAACTGTTTTGAGACAGTCTGTCCAACAAAGACTGGGATCTGTTTAGCATTGGACTGATTACAACACGTTTGCCTCGGAATGGTTTGATTCAGTTTTTGCATTTTAAATACTAATCATGTAAATCTTGCAATTTAGCAAGCCTATAAGCTTTACCATTTTATTTCCAATGCCTCAGTTATAGCAGATCATTAATGATACTTAAACACAGTTACTGTAGAGCAGTTAACATTGGAAATGGCCCCTGGCAGTGATCTGTGTTTTTTCTAAGCTCTACAGTGCTGCTCCTGGCACAGACACATGTTATTTTAATGTGACAAATGCTCGCTGCAGGCAGTTGACAGTGTTTGACAAACTGTGTGATGGCTGGGATGTTAATAAGAGCAATAACATCAGCAGTAAATGTATGTAAGTGTAAATCATTAGACAAGAGCAACAATACTTTAAACAATCCAAACTGTCACACATTTGTAGCAACACCTTAAAAAAGTAAGATTCTTCAAAAACTGAATATTACTACCTCCTCTTAGGAAGACTTTATTTGCTTGTTTTATCTATTTTATGTTCAGCTCTTTATTCAGTGGTTGCTGTCATAAAGAGTCTTGAGAAGTAAAGTTGGCTTGGTTTGGCTTTAGTGATAAGCTGGGAGTACAGTTCCATGACATGGAACATGTTATATCAGATACATCAGATACATGAATAGAAAGAAATGAAAATCACTGTATTGCCATATTATCTCTGCTGTATGTGATTTTTTTTTAATAAAATGACTATGACCTTTGTATTATTTGAATTTTTTTTAAATCAGACTTTGCATTGGGATTTTTTAAAACACTGAACCCATTGAAGTCGCAGCGGTAAAATACTTATTATATAAGCATGAAACAATCACTTATAAATTTCCTAACATATCCATGAAACCACATTTATATCCCCCCCATCTCTACTTTTACCCAAATAATATTACAATAACCACTTATTTAACATTGATGCGTATGACCATTTTTTTAAGAATAACTTGCTTAAATAGATAAGAGTTTATTATTACTAAACATGGAAATGAGCAGTCAGTATCACTGCTTTGAAAATGTGAAGGGGTGTGTTGCAATGAGTGCTGAGACCTGCGTAGAACAGACACCATCAAGCACAGCCAGTTTCTCAGATAAAGTCAGCTCTATAAATATATGTGGTGCTACGCAAGTTTCCATGTTAGTGCTCCATTGTCCTGAACGAGGGGGGTCTACAGACCCACAGGTGTGGCTGGTTTAAGTGCAAATAAGGGGGCAAGGGTGGAATGTTGAGCTGTGGGAGGAAGTTAAAGGGGCAGTTTTGCCATCACAAACTAAAAAAGTGTAAGAGTTAAATACAAATATGCACAACATCTTAAAACCACAAACAATAGGAAAATATTATATAGAGGCTAAATCAATTCTGATGTTTTTTGTTTTTTTACCCCATACACAGTAAGAACATCAACTCTGCAAACAATGGCCGTATGTAAGTAGGCAATGAGAGGGAAAAGACAATTAAGATATTACACATAATACTATATATCAGTTTGTACTGTAAAACATTCACAAGAGGCAAGGCAAGGCAAGGCAAATTTATTTATAGAGCACATTTCATGTACAGGACAATTCAAGGTGCTTTACATTACAGAAAAGTACATTAAAACAGAAGAAAAAATATATAAATAAATAATAATAATCTAAAATCGTGATTAAGAAAGGATAACAGAAAGGATAACAGATTAAAACATGGTCAAGAGGATAATGACGCATGCAGGCTGCATACTGCAACTTCCACTATGAGATTAAAAGGATACAAACTAGTCACTGTTCCAAAATTCCAAGACATAGCTTTCTCCAGATTTTCATTTGCTAAATACTCTTGATCAGAATGATTTGAAATAACATTTACATAGGGCTTAATTAATTTCTTCTTTTTTTTAAACTAAATGCATGAAATATTATAGCCTTTTAATTAAAACATTTAGGGTAGCTTCATAGATTCTGGCCGTAGCCGTACAAACAGACGCATTACGCTTTTACGTTCTTTACGTATTCTCGGTTTAGTGTTTCATTGGCTGAAAGCTAGCAACGGTGTTGAGTCCATAGCAACGGCACGGACAACGACGAAGTTGTGCTATTAACAGTTAAATGTAAATGTTGTAAAAACAGGTTTTTGTTCGTATATTTTGTTAAACTGGTCGGTGACAGCAACAGTTCCTTTTTCAAATGGCAGAAGAAAAGCAACAAAGTAGTCCCAAACGAATTTTTGTGAGCGACGTCGATAGTTATTCTTCCCAGTACATTGCGAAGGTAACTAAGAAAACGTCTGTGTTTACTATTATGTGGGGATTATCGGCCATTATTGTGCAATGACATTTCTAACGTACCCGAACAGTTTTTATCAACATGTGAACCTGGAGACACGTATGAGCATGAAGAAGCAGAGGAGGCGTCACGCTCACCTAGAGGTGAACGTGCTTTCCATATTGTGGGAACTGTGTCTTCCTCCTCCGAAGATGAAAAGTTAGGCTTTCTACTTGAACAGTATACGGTGAGTGAGGTGATTAAAATGAAATAAATGAAATGAAAAATACTTTATTAATTTCAGAGGGAAATTAATGCTGTAGTTGTTCTCTTTTCTTTTCTTTCTTAATTTTTTTATTACTAAAAACACTAATAATGATTAATTGGAAGAAGATAGTGCTTTGTTGTGGTACCTTCTGTCTTGCATTGGACCTGACCAAGCCTCACTGAACACACTGTTGTTTCCTCACTGTGTTGTGTAGAGGATGTGAAGAATCGTCCATTATTTTCAGCAGCTTATGCTGCTTTTTTTCTCTGGACAATCAGTCCCAGCGCACAACCAGTCTTCTTCGTTGAGTCTCTTTAAGGCTCTAATGCCTCTGCAAAGACTTAAAGAAGTTATGCACTATCTAGATGCAGGCAGTCTACTTTGTCCCTTCTTGTAGATGGCTTCCTGTGTTGCATTTCCAGTCTAGTTTGTTGTCTAGCTGAACTTCAAGGTACTTGTATTCCCCCACAACCTCCCTCTCTTCACCCAGGATCTAGACAGTGCTTTGTTCACTCCTGTTCCTCCTGAAGTCAACAATCATCTCTTTGTGCTCAAGATGAAATTAAATGAAAAATTAAATGAAAATTAAATGAATTTCCCCCTTAGAGGGAAATTATTGTTTTAATGAGGTGATCATTACAGCACCATCTCACAAATCGACTGACCAGTTCTCTGTACTCAGCTTCTTGTCCATCACTGATACACCCCACAGCTGCAGAGTCATCAGAGTATTTCTCCAGATGAAAGAATTCAGAGTTGTATTGGAAGTCTTAGGTGAACAGTGTGAAGAGAATTGGTGAGAGTACAGTCCCTTGTGGTGCTCCTGTGCTGCTGACCACCATCTCAGTCACACAACCTTTCAATCTCACAAACTGTGGTTTGTTTGATGGTAGTCATAAATCCAGGTGGTTGTGGAGGTATACACCTTGAATTTATGGCACTTCTCACACAATAATGCAGGCTGAATTTTGTTAAAAACACTTGAGAAATGAAAGAACATGATCCTCAATGGGCTGTCTGATTTGTCCAGATGAGAGTGGGCTATCTGAGCAAGGTTGATGATGGCGTCTTCAACCCCAAGACTGGCAAAAATAAAATAAAAAATGATGTATGCTATTTTAAGCATACAGTGTAAACTGATTGTAGTGGTACAATATAAAAATTGTGTTCCTTTATCAGCATAGTTTGTTTTACTACTTTTGTTTAAATAAATTTGATTAATTAATTCAAAACCAATTATTCTGTAATAAGAAAAGTGGGACTTTAAAACCTTCAACTTGTGAATATAAATGAAAATGGTTGCCTGATAGGGTATACATTGTCCTTTGGTAGTTCCCCTCCAGAAATGAGCTATTTCAGTACCTGCTGGAGTGTGATGTGGTGGTGTACAACATCTCAGAAAGTTCTACACAACAGCAGGTTAAAGAAGCAGAATGGGCAATTACAGGTAAGATACATATGGGGCAAATTACCTGACAGACTTGTTCACTGACATCACTTACAGTCCACATATATCGGGTAACAGAGGATAAATTCTGTTTCTTTTTGTTGTCTGTGCATGTTTTCTCTGTCTATTACAAACAGCTCTTCATGCTGAGATGGGAAACTTCAAATCTCGTAAAATGTTCATCTTAGTCTCCACTGTGATGACTTGGGCCATGACCAAACCTTCAGATCCGGTGAGACTTGTGAAAACTTGAAGCCAACCTCAACTTGTCAGAGTTCAGAAACCCAACCAACATGTCCACAATTTTTTCTGCTCAGGATGACATAGAATTTCTGATATCAGAAGAAGACTTCAGACACAGGAGGCCTCACCCCAGTTTCAGAAGCCACAATGAGCTGGAAAAACTTGTGCTCAAATTAGCCAGAGAGGTAAGTATTTTCAAAGTTTTGATTAATATGCCAATGTCCTGCAAAATACAGTAGCCTACAGGAGTATTCCAATTGAATAGTAGCAGTGGTTGTCATTATTCCATTTAAATTGGGTTTCAAGACGAAATTAAACTAGATTTAAGTATTCAGTTGATATGCTTGAAAATGACTGAGTGGTCCTGTGATTTTAAAATTTTTTAGAAAAAGTCCAAGCTCAAATGTTACGTCGTAGCTGCTGGTCTTCAGTATGGAATGGGAGAAAACGTCTTTCACTACTTTTTCAAGGTACCTGTTAAGGCATTAACACCTACATAATCTTTGTAGTACAAAAGACTATATGTCCTTACATACTGTATGTTGCAAGCATATTTTATATCTATACTGTATTTTATTTTTTTATTTCAAGGTTTCTTGGTTGATGCAGCTGCCAAAAGTCCCCATATTTGGAGAGGGCACAAATTGTGTTCCCATGATTCATGTATATGACCTTGGAGGGTAAATTAGACATACTGTATTTCCATATATTCATAGATTATCAGTTCAGAGAAGAGCTGACTGTGTTTGTTTGTACAGAGTGATCCAAAACATCATTGATTTGAGGCCAAAGTCAAAATACATTCTCGCCATTGATGAATCAAAAAACACTTTACAGATGGTTGTGAAGGTAAATTCCTAAATAAGAATTCTGCTCATAAAGTTGTAAGGGAAAGAACATTTATTTCTCTGACTTTATGTTTCTCATCTTTCAACTGCAAAGTGAAAAATAAAATCATCATTACAAACATGTTTTTTTTAGATGATAAGTGATGTGCTGGGGCCAGAAAAAGTTCACAAGTTATCACTGCAAGATGCCATCACAATGAAGGCTGTCAAGGTACAGTTTTCCCTAGTTTCACTCAATCTTTTCATTTTTAGCTTTTAAGGCAAATCAGGATTTAATATTCATTTTCAGATTATTTGCAACGATTAGTCACTCCCTTTCTCCTGAAAAATGTAGTCTGAATGCAGTTTTTACAATTCTTTCAGTGTGTATACTCACCCAAACATTGCTATTATGCCAGCCACAAGAGAAAAAATAACTTTGCTTACCCACATGAAAATACCAGCTGACAAAATTAATGGAAAGCTGGAGGCTCAACACTCAAATTTCATCTCAACTTCTATCTTACAACAATTAGTCACAGTCACAAACATGATATCATCACTGCGTACACAAAACGCTTTTACTTGAAATATTATTTTCATACTTCGCTTTGAAGGAATCAGCTGCTTTTATGTGTATTCATAATAAATACATAATTTTGCCCTTGTTGAGTTTTGTTGCATATTTCACAAATTTGTTGGTAAGTTTGCATCTCATTTTCAGCCTCAGGAACTGGACTGTCTAAGCATCAACCTCCACCTTGATGCGTATAATGTGAAGGAATTAAACATTAACTGGACATCTAAAGCTGGCATAGTTGAAAACATGGAGAGCATTGTGCAGGAATACAAAGACACCAGAAAGCTTGTTGTGAGTGTTCAAGTTCTTCAAATGTGCAATAGTTGAAAAAAACGATTTGTCATTGCAATAGAAAAACAGCCGATATAGCCGATAATATAGAAGGGAGGATTTTAGGACCAGCTCATAGTTTCCTCATCTCTGTGTCTGGTTGTATCTGTGCCACTGTATGCAAGATAAATTTGGTCATCTGCATAACTTGTGTTTATGTGCATGTAACAGAAAATAAATGAGAATACTTTTATTCTTTAGCCAATTAGAATCTGCCTGGTTGGTCCTCCAGCTGTGGGAAAAACCACTGTTGCTGAGAAGCTCTGCCAGCATTACCAAATACACCACATCACCATCAAAGGGATCATTGAGGAGGAGATTGCCCAACTGGTCAGTGGACCTGTTTTGGATAATAATTTTCTGTTAAACTGATGATTTACCAGATAATTTTCCACTCATGGCTGTCATGATGAGTCATAGTTGAGTTGAGTCATACTGCCCTCTTGTGGTTAGTTTTCTGTGAAAATATTTACCGAATAGTACTGCAGCTGCACTAAAAGGTTTCTTTTGGCCCATGTAACCACCTATTTTGTATTCTTTGATCTTTTTTTTCATTTTGGGTTAATTTTTTTCTTTCTACATGTTGCAGAAAGGGATTATAAGTGGAACTGACCCTGAAGATGTCAATGAAGACGCAGCAGCTGCTGCTCAGAGACAACTGGGAAGTATTAACAAAAGCTTGGAATATAATCAAGGTTGGTCAAAAACAATAGAGTAAAAGTATTCAATGCACCAGGCTGATAACTAAAATAAATTGTAACTTTTTTTTCTTTTGTTTGGGAAGTTGTCTATGCTCATTTGAGTGCTTTATTCTGAGATATGAAAAGTAAACGTGTGTGAAAGTGTGCATAGTTTCACTATTGGGAGGAGTTGAGGTCATAAAGTGTAAACTAATAACCTCAGTATTTGGATCTATTCAGAGCTAATGTGAAAGGCATTTTACTGAAACAGCTGGATTTGATGCATCTGCGCTCAGATTTTTACTGTATTGTCAGAGTTCTTAGTTTGTCCCTCTGTTTCGCCAGGTCGACTCACTGAAGAGCAAGTTTTTGAGATTTTGCATAGCAAACTGTATTCGAAGCCATGCAGGAACCAAGGATTTGTTCTTGATGGTTTCCCTAAGACTTACTCACAAGCACAGATGAATTTCTTTGGTGAGTTTGGAGATGTTCATCTAGCTGTCAACATGCAACAAAATCTTTGTAGTGTAGTGCATTGTGCATTTCTATTGCTCAGATATGGATACGAAGAACAAGGATTCAGATGTGATGCCCAACAAACCCCAGTACGACAAGCTCATCACTCCAGGTTGTATTTTTCACATAGATTCATTAGTAAAGTCAGAATTTGCTAACCTACCAGTGGGCAAACATTTACAGTGTATTCATCATGTTTGCAGAGCATGTTTTTGACCTTGATGCCTCTGACGACTTCCTGATAAAGCGAGTTCAAAGGCTTCCAGAGAGCGTTGCTGAAAAAATGCGCTACACACAGGATACATTTCTGCCTCGTCTATCCAGATATAGAGAACTCAATGATGCTGAGGAGACTTTGATGGACTTCTTTGATCAGCGTGAGATTCACCCAGAGCATATCGGTACGGTCTCCAAAGCCAGAATCACTAATTAAAGAACACATCACCCTGTATTTAGTCTCTTGATCTTCATAAAAAGGAAAATACCCCCACAAGATTCCTTTAGAGGGAAAACAAATAAAAACAAAACAAAACAAGGAAGCATAAGGAAGAACAAATGATGAGGGGCATACATTAGATGTAGACTGCATACAGAAAGAGAAGAAAACTATACTATAAACACTTTAAATGACATGATAGAATGATCATTTGCTCATTAGGTTTCACAGACTGTTTCTCTGCATTGTGTCTTATTCTTCTCCAGAGGTCAATGTAGATGATCCAGACTACACAGAGGTTATGAAGAAAATCATAGAGAGCGTGGGGGTCCCCAAAAACTACGGCCTGAGTCCTGAGGAGCAGGAAGAGGAGGACCGAAAGAGAGAAGACGAAAGGAGGCAGAAACTGGCTGCAGAGGCTGCCAAGAACAAACAAAGGAAACAGGCTGCCCTAGCTGAGATGGTTGCTCAGTATGAGGAGTGGGTATGTTCAGAGAACATCCACCACAGCGGGAAGAAACTGTGCATTTATATTTGTTAAACAATATAATATGTGGCAAAAAAACTCTAACACCTGACTGAATTATGTTCATTAGCAGAAGAATCTGTCAGAGGTGAAGCGGGAGGAGTGCGAGTTGCTGGAAGCTCGCTCTCTTCCTCTGAGAAACTACCTGATGAAGTACGTGATGCCTTCACTCACTGAGGCCATGGCAGAGTGCTGCAAGATCAAACCAGAGGATCCAGTTGACTTTGTGGTATTTACACAGAACTCTCTTTACAACATAGGACAGTAAACATCAACAAACTAAAACAGTGGTTGGTTTTGTATGTTGTGCTTTGTTTTTTGCAGGCTGAATATCTTTTACGAAACAACCAAGAAGAATAATCAACACTTTAAGAGGATGTGATTCAACTGTCCTACTTAGTTTTAAACAGCAGGTAAGTGACAGCAAACACAAGAAAACGGAACTGAACTGAAAACTGGGCAGTTTCTTGGTGAGCAACGACTGGTGGACTGTAGGTGAGGGGTAATCAGCCAACAATTTTGTGTCTGACAAATTTTGTGCAGACAAACTGAGTTAAAGTATTTAGAATAAAACAGGAAAAGATAAGAAGGAAAGTTAAAACTGTGTAAAAAAGGCAAAAGTACCCAAACAAAAAATATACTGTACACAAAGCACCAATTGGTAAAAATACTAATTGATGTTGTATTATATATTGTTGGAAAGCCTAATTAGTCACCTTAAGAACAAGGTATAACCATCATTACTGTGTTGGTTTCTCTAGAATGTACAACACGTCCAAGGTGATCTCACAAGTGTTCAATTTAGCTGAGGTCTGGACTCTAGGCCATGCGGTGCTCTTCATTCCCAAAATTTTGAGGTGTTCCCAGATTCTGGAGATATGGGATTGTCACTGGCTACTGAATCTAATTTCAATATGTCTGTCCATCAGTTAGGAGCCAATCAAGTGCCAGTCATACATAGACTGGCGCATCAACAGGAGAATATTGCAGGGGATTTTGGTACATTTTTTAAGATTGCTATCCACACATTTTTACATTACACAGTCATTTAGCAGAATCTTTTATCCAAAGCGACTTACAAATGAGTTTTTGCCAGTGGTGCCAACACTTGAGGCCAGGAGGGTAAGGTGTCTTGCCCAAGGACAATTGACTGGGGTGGGAGTGGGATCTGAACTGCCAACCTTTGGATTATTGGATGACCTGCCCTACCATTTGAGCCACTGCCACTAACATTTAGCCATGTTGCTCATTCCACAGATGCACAATCCTTACAAGTTATACCTCGTTGTAAACATGACTAACCAAGCTTTCCAATAATGTATAATACAACACCAGTTGGTATTATTAAAGGGGGGAATTAGTCAACCCAACTTACAGTGTAAACCATACATCATTTTCTGACTCCTTGCTGGTTTCCACTCATTTCAGCTCTGCCCTCTGAGCCTCCGTCTGGTGGGTGACTCAGCTTAGACCGTGGTGCAGAGCCAACACTTACTGGAAGAAGAATTAAGTTGCTAATGCTGCCAGTAAAAGATGCAGTCACCCCATGTAAAGTTCTCCAGGTGACAAAAAAGAAACCATTATTATCTTAATGGACTAAAACTATATTTATTATATTACCATGCTTTATTCAATGGGACAAAACATGATGCATTATACCACATGTGTAAATGATTATTTGTAACTAGAATAACATTAAGAGTAGGTGCTTTTCTGGTTTTAAGTAATTCAAACGAGCAAATGATAAAAAAATCTCAGGTATACAGCTTTGATTTGAGTCCAAATAACTTTTTAGCAGCTCCTTTGCTCTAGCTTCCACTGTCTTACTGAACAAACTGATGTAATTTGCTTAGTTCTTTTTCTACACTATTTACTTTATAAATGTTCTGAGTTTCATGATGTGTATTTATTTATTCATTGCGCACTGGCTGCACAATCAGTTGCTCCTCAAGGATAATACGGTTTACCCTACCTTAAACACTAGGTGGTGTGGATAGTCTTTCTATGTACATCAGAGGAAAGGCTGAGACTGGTGTTTAGATTTTTCTCCAATTCTACCCAAAGTTAAGACAATGTTCATGTTATATATACTGAAATTAATAACTTTCTCTTTGCTGTATGAAATTAATTACTACCACTGTAGGAAAGCCTTTGTTCTGATATTGTTGTAAAATGTGTATTAAAAGAAGAATGTGTTGTTAAGTTGTGGTTTTTTAAGACAATCTGGTGCCTGGAGAGTCTTTTGTTGTTTGTTTGTGACTGACGAACTGTCTGCAGGCTCCTTCACAGTATATGGAAAGTTCACAACACAATAGAAACAGCTCTATTTGTGCAGTAAGCTTTACCACAATAGATTTAACAAATATAACAGCTGCGAGACATAGTTTTATTTCACATTCTTCTAAACAGAGCCTGCTATGTCTTTCCAATTTTGTATAATTATGAAAGTAAAAAAAAAAGCTAGGTCCAAGAAAAGGGCTAATAAAATGACAAAACACCCACAAATCCCACCACAGAGATATTTAGTTATTTGTCCTGATTTATATTAATTGTTCACTTGATTTAGATATTTCATGTGCACAGAAGTGTTCAAAATATAAATACCTGTGCAGTTGTGCAAAGCCTCATTTTCACAGAAAAATCAAGCCCTGAAAGGTATAGAAATTGAATACATTATACTTCTCAGATCACCCCAGATTGTGACCAGTATTCAATATTAATGTGATGTTTTATACTTTGGAAGGCATGACACTGGTTAGCGTGTACCACATGGTTACATGTTTGTTTTGTTGTAGTGTGTGTGACACCGATGGAGAGGTAAAATGTTGGCAAGGGAAGCTTTTACCAATTAGTAGGAGTTGAAAAGGCCGTCTCAATCAGCCTGAATTAAAGGGCTGCGATGATGCTAGCAAGCCAGGGTGGTGAAGCAGGAACAAATAAGGACAGACTTTCCCAGCAGGGAGCAGGTCCAACTCTGTCCCTGACATTTAATTTCATATTTATGAAGCGATGTGACATGGTGTCCTGTCAGACTACCACATTTCCCATAACTCATGTCTCCTGTTTGTAGTGGATGGCTCAGCTTTTACTGGACTCTAGTCAGACAGACCATTCCTCATTTGCTGCTTTTTTTAAAATAAAGTTTCCTCCTTTGAACTGAAGTAGGCTTGAAGTAAAAATACACATTTGATGCATTTATGAAAAAAAAAAATTCGCAAATGAACCTTTCTGTAGAGGATTTCAACAATATTTGCCCTATCGATTTCACCACCCATAACAGTTCGAAGAAATTCAGGGAATTTGTTACAAATTACATTGAGTTTGTTTGGAAAATATGATTTATCACAGACTGACAAGCCACCTCTGTTATAAAGTGAAACTTCTTACCTGCTGCTGGCCAAAAAGACCCCCGATAAGACTAAATACAATAAACCTTCCTGGTATTCTGCTACTTGCATTTACCATTTCACCTATACTGCTAGTACTTATACTTTAGTTACTATAAAGTACTTTGCTTTTATCAACTTTGTTAGCCACTATGAGCTGAATGAACTTTACAGATAAAATGTATCAAGAAAGTAAAAAAGAAAATATTGGAAAATGTTATTTAAGCTTAATGGATGACTAATTAGTATAAACTGTTTTTACATGCAAGTCACATCGTTTAATGTCAGAATAACCTCTGACTGCAAGAGTGAAGCTGGTATTGGTGAAATGTGCCACATTTTTAACTAGTTTTTAATACTTTGGCCAGTATTATCATGTTTGTGGACTAAAAATATAGTAATAAAAAAACAACTTACATGCAAAATAAAGCAGGGCTTCTTCAATATGGTCTGGGAAATGATTGACATTGTGGATTAAGTCTTTAGTCTATTGTTATTATAAAGCTTCCTGATTAAATCTATGTTAAGTCTAACCAATTACCCACACACTTGTAATAATGTGTGGGTAATTGTAAAAGTAATACATTAGTTTCCAACCTTAAAACTCTGCTTATGATTCATTTGGGTGGCACATTCATTATTCACATTCCTGACCCTGCAGCGTAACGAGGCTGAAAAATATCACCTCATAACATTTTTTTCCAGCCCGAAGCATCATGTGACAGCTGTGTTTTGCTTTACGGCCCCGCGTCATATGCCATCAACTTGATATCAACACACCGGCTATTTTGGACATGACTGATTCAGCAAAGAAACCCAAGCAGAGAATATCAGAGGAAGTGAGAAAAAGAAAGAGATAAAGTGCCAGAGCAAGATTTAACATCAGACATCACAACACCAGTCCACTAATTAGCTAGAAAGAACTCAGAGCAGACAGGACATAAGAAAGATGCTGAATTAGCCCTCAGTAGGGGGTACTTATGCGTGTCTTCAGTAGAGATTTAAAAGGATCCAGTGTTTTGCCAATCTCATATTTAGGTGCAGACTATTCCAGAGTCTGGGACCTGCCTACAGTAGTGATGCTTTAAATAGGAATTAAACACATATAAATATTGGGATAAACATTCTCAATGGAGTAATAAAAAAAGTCCTCAAGGACCTTCCCTGTTTTTCTATGATTTATACCAAATCCCATTTTTGTCCAAGGGGTTCATTTGAGGTTTCCTGGGAATATTCAATATAGTCCCATAACTACCACTTTCAAACCCAAAGCAATCTATCAAGTCAATTAATCTATCATCCATCCTTGATTTGTTAATACATTTTTGTTCAATACATATAATAATTTATCTAAGGACAACCTCAGCAGCTCTTCTTTTATTTGATGAAAAGAAAATGGGAGTTCAATAATAAAATCTTCAACAAAAAAAAAAAAAAAAAGATTAAGAGTTAGCTTCTAAAAAAAACCTGTCACTGCCAACAGCCAGAGGTCACCTTCTGCTCCAACATAGTGGCTGCTTGCTAGTGGAAAACTTTTAGTTCAGGCTGCCAGAAATGGTGAAATAGTGAGAACTTTCACCTGAATGAGCAGTGCAGAGGAAAGAAAGTTCTCATTCTGTGACGCAGGGCGTCTGCTCGGGCAGCTCAAACAGAAGATTTAAAGTGGAAATTAAGTCCTTTTTCCTGGACCCTTTAGAATCGCCCGTTTTATTTTTAGTACTTCTTTGAAGTTTCTCTTGACATCACTTCCTTAGTATTAACTGTTTGTGGATCAGAGCTGTGGATATAAATTGTCACTGATGGGTAGAGAACAGTGATTGAATTGACAATTTTGTGATTGAAAGATGACTACTCCACCTCCTGAGCTACAGAAATACGCTGGCATCCTCTCCATAACACAGGCCATCATCCACCCACAATAAGAGACAAAGAAGGTGTATTCAAATGGAAAGTGAAACATTTTCACTTCACTCATGTAAAATAGTAAAAATACCCACGGTGCCTAGTGGTCTGCACACTGTGTGTATGTGTGTGTGTGTGTGAGTAGACTTGTATTACTAATGCTGAGGGGACATAAATCTGTGTAAACAGTCACTATGGGGACTTTCCACCCTTTCGGCACAAAACACAAGTTCTCATCAAATTAAAGTATGAAGACGTCAGGTTGGGGGTTATGTTATGAAATGAATGTAATTCCTGTATGCTTGTGAGGGAGAGTTGGTGTGAGGGCTGCGGTGGCCTCAGCCATGTTGTTTTTATCTGCTGGGCTTCCAGTCACAACAACTTCTACCACCCCTGTAGCGGTCACACAAACACACATGCACACACACTCACACATTGGAAATAGCCTACACTACCCTGGTGGTGGTCACCTAAACATCTGCTGGTGGTTGAACATGTAAGAGGAAGACCACACACACACACACACACACACACACACACGCGTCTGCACACCATAGCTCTAACTGGACTAAGCACAGCAGTGAACCATCCTGGTGTTTGTCATTGCAATAACACCCAGAATACCAGAAATACCACAATTAATCCTGCATATGCTGTCTTCACCCTTTTAGGAATAAATTATTAAACCATCCTGATACCACATGTCAGCCATATTGACCTCCCTTAAACCAGAGCTGCAAACACACACACATGCACTTTACAAACCAGTGTTTAACAGCGCTGTTTGTTTTTGTTGGATACTGGAACTGACATGGCAACCTGGCTTATGACAGTGCGTGCATGTGCATACACGACATGCTTTACTGTGCATGCAAACCACTCACCCATCAGAGGCCCCAAAGGTCAAAACTCATGTGTTTTAACCAACATGTCTGTGTGTTGTCAGTGAAAGAAAATGTGGTTTCAATAGTTTCTCAAATGATGTTGTCCATATCCCATCAGATTGAAGATCTGGGGCCCAGCTGCTGTGACTATTACTGTAATACTTCATAAATTCCCCAGGAGAGCACACAATGACATGAAACCTCACAAAACCATTTACTTTGATATCTTCCTTTGAATTTGTATTGCTTTCAACATTTAAAATAGAGACAGCAAAAAGTTTTCCTAACTTCTGCAAGCTCACATCTAGTCCTGTCAGTTTCATTTTAGTAACCAAAGTAACTTTAGTAATCTAGATTTAAAAGAAAAAATATATATGTTTTGTGGCCTCTGCTAAAAAAATTGCATACCCATTATTAAATAAATATATATCCACAACCACAAGGTCTATTTGAGTATTTTGGAGTCATTGTGTGGAGATTTGTTAAGACGTGTAAATATAAGTGTATGTGTCACTGGTGAAGAATAAATGACGATAGAACTGAAGAATATATATATAATCATAGTATAGTATGTGAACATTATAACTGCAAATGGCAACTCTGATAAAGTGAAACAGAACAAAATGAGAAAAGTTTTAGTGCATACAGTTAAGGAGAGGTCTCGGAAATGATCGTTTTGGCACAGTTTAGCACCATCTGTTCTCAAAGTCCCCCAATTGGGCAACCTCGGGTTTATAAAAGGTTGAATTCTCACCATCTGAAATGTGAGTTTGATGGTAATTCAAGCTCACTCATGTTGTTCTTGGACATTTCTAAGTTATGACAGCAGCATGTTGATAAGTTCACTAGTTTAGTCCTGATATGGTCATACATGCATTTTATACAAATATTTATGTTCCCCTCAAAACTGAGACAAAAAACTCAACAGAAATATTTCTTTAAGAAATTACAAATTCAAAAAAAAAGTCACCTGTTTTTTTTGTGCCAAACCAAATACATGAACTTAAACTTAACTTTCTTTCAGTTTGATGTAATCTGTGTTGATGTCAAAGGGGAATTACAGCACTTATCAAGGCTGGAAATAAGAAAAACTCAAAGACAAAAATTTAATAAAAGAATAATGAAAACAGAGATAGTGGTTATGTTACAAATGAATCATGTGTAACATAAAATCTAATGATTTTAGGTGCTGCTGAATTCTATTAATTAAAAATATTAAATCATAATATATATATAATAGGGCTGCACGGTGGTGTGGTGGTTAGCACCGCAGCCTCACAGCAAGAAGGTTGCTGGTTCAAGCCCCGGGTGGAGC
>JAOXYM010000024.1:19180664-19204347 GCA_028567055.1 Leptatherina wallacei
TGTGTCGCCAACAAATGACTTCATGAAACCTCGCTATGAGGACCCCGCCCACACTGAGGACGGCCGCGACTGTAATGTGAACAGACGAAACCGAGGCGGTGTGGAGTCGGCTGAATGAAGGCTGAGCCGGGCTGGGCTGAGTAGGTGCTAGTGTGAAAGGGGCATTAGTATAAATGTGAAACTGAAGGTGCTTTTACTCTACTGATGTAGCCAGCAGATATCAGATCATATATATTTCATATCTGCACAGAGATCATCACAACTGTTATTATTGATTAGTATTGATAGAACACAAATAAAAACTGATTTTAGTTATATTTTTGAAAAAAAAAAACTTAAATAATCCTGAGGGTTAAGTTTTTAATCTTCCCCACACTGACTGAATGCAGTTAAATGCTACTCAAATAGAATTGGTAAGCAGACAAAAAATAGACCATCTATCAATATCGTGTTCCTCGACAACAGATTCTGCCTATTTAAATGCAACTCTGGCTTTAGGTCTGTTTTATGCTGAGACAGATATCTGGAGAGTAACTTTGACTTTTGTTTTAAAATAGGAAACAAACAGCAGACTCCTGTGTTTACATTTTGCTGGCCCAAACATCCACCTCATCCTCCTCCCTATTTAGACCATACTCTGTACCTATACAGGCACTTTATAACATGAATGTGGAAAAAAAGACATACAATGTCTTATTAAAAGTAATGAGCTGCTAGAACAGCACCAATGCTCCCTGGCATTGACTCAAGTGTTTGAAACCGTACTGGAGGGGTGGAGTGCAATTCTTCTGAGTTTATTTCCTCATTTGGTCTCTTGATGATGGTTATGGAGAGCACCAACAAGTCAGCCTAAAATCTTTAATAAGTGTTCAATCACAACGCCTAGCAGCAAGTCTTCCCTCAAAGGAAATAAATGGACTTACTGCCTTACATAGACTAACAGGGTTCAGATCCCCTTAGGGCTCCTGGGTTCAGGTTTTTCCCCTTCAATTTTGTCCCATCTGTCCAAGGACAGTGTCATAGTGATAAGAGATGATAGAAAACGATCATTTGATAATCCATCATAGTAGTATTTTAACAGATTTTTCTGCTCCTCTTCTCTCATTTTCAATCATTCCTCTCTCCTTTTCTGATCTGGTTGATTTACAGTATAGCAGCAATGATATGCTTTTCCATCAGGTCTCTGAGGCAAAAACAGCAAGTGACTAAGAGCAAATGTCTGTGCCTTTTACTAGATGTCATGCAACTGCAGGAATAAGGTGGATTTTTGCTGGGGAAGTTTTTGTTTGAGATCAGGTTTCTTCAATGTCCCATATGGCCTGTTTTGTTCCAATACTGAGGAGGGAAAAAAAAGGAAGTGCTCTGAAAGTAAAATCCAGCAGGAGATTCAGCAGTCTTCTGCAGGGGGGGGGGGCTTCTTTCACATTTCCTTCTGCCTGTGCTAGAGATCAGCATTTTGTAGATTGATGATAAGTCATACTCAATAGTTTGCTTTGTTGGAACATAAACCAGGTGATATTCAGCTTGCAAAAAGAATTTGATTGCTATTCTATCCAAACTGTGTCAATTATCGGGCACATTTTTGGAAGAGTGCCTACAGTATGTTACAACAACAGGCCAAATATAGAATGGAATCAAATGGGAGGGGTGGACATCTGCTTTGCATTAATGGCAACACACTCCCTTTCCGTCTCATACAACAATGGCTCTGTACTTTGCAGGAACAGCAGAATACTGACAAGACAAAGACTATGATTGAAAAAAAGAGCATTTATTGAAGTTCGATGCAAGCCAGTCGCATTTCATTACAACATCCAGGTTTACAAAAATGTTATTTTCCATTTGGAAAACTTTTAAGTTGAGATAAAAATGGTTATTAGTGCATCATAAAACTCTTATGAAAGTTATTACTGTAATATCACAGTTGACTGCAGACAAAAGAAAGATTAACTTTGTATATTTCTTTTTATTTCATGCAGAAATCAGATCAAAATGCCACTGCAACCAAACACAGGCCTGGTAGATTGGGAAGTCTTCAGAGTACCTGCTCTGAAAACTTGCTTTACCTGTTACACTTTAAGATTCAATAAAGTGCCTTCTGTGGACATGTATGTGTCAGAAACATTATGCATTTTTAAAAAAAGAAAAAAAACAAAGAGGATTTCTTTTTGTTTCAGTTAGTGCACAGGACTGTAAATGTTTGTGCAGTCTGGACAGGAAACACGGTTATTCAAGTCCTAATCTTTGGTTAACAGCTCTCTTATTTATTCATCTCCCAGAAGGTCTTCAAAGACTTTCTTTGCTTTCAGTCCATTGAACAAACAAGTGAAAAGAAAGGTGGTTTCATATTTCTGTTAATATCTAATTCCTAAATGTGCTCCGTGCAGCAATTTCTATGTGAGCAGGTTCATATACATAATTTGTATTAAGACCACAACTAAAAACAGTTCAGTCTGTCCAAACAGTCCATTTTCAGCCTCCATTCCTTCACAACAGATCAGTCTTTCAGGACAATTATGTCCTCTATGTTTCAACTTTTTCTTTCATTTCATTTCATGTTAGCATTTTGTTTCATCCAGAGAATATTTTCTTTAAAGTTCCCACATGAATTTCATTTGTTGCATTTTTTTCATGAAAGGTCTTGTTTGTTTTGTACAATCCCATAGAAAGGGACATTTGTCTTTTCAATCACAATGATTGAAATTCTTTCACTTCCTGTCTGATCATGATCCTTCTGCTTCTTTAGAGAAAAACTCCATGTTTCTCTCTACTGTCTCTTGGAGTCGGCAGCGGGTGTCACAGTTCGCCGCTGACGGGTGTTGGTGCGGTCGTGAATGTGTGGTAAGCCAGGAGGTCCAGGGGTGCCCGGTGGTCCTGGAGGCCCTGATGGCCCTGGTTTTCCTCTTGGTCCATGTGGCCCAATGATCCCTGGAAGTCCTGCCTGGCCCTGGATCCCTTGAGGCCCTGCTGGTCCTGGTGCTCCATCTTTACCAGAAGGACCCATATCACCTTTCTGGCCTCTTTCGCCTTTGAGCCCCGGTTGACCAATTAAACCCTTTGCTCCTTTGATACCCGATGCTCCTCTGTTGCCACTAGGCCCTGCTTCACCCTGTGCTCCTTTGGGGCCAAAAGAACCCTTCTCCCCAGCAGATCCACGGCCTCCTATGGGTCCTCTGTCACCTTTGCTGCCATTCAGTCCCATGGGTCCTTTAGAGCCAGTTTCACCACGGTTCCCTTTTGGCCCAGGTGGTCCAGGAGCACCTGATGACATATCAACAGATTCATTTTAAAAAAAGAGCTGACTCATGTTTTCTTTTTATTTAACCAGACTGCTTTACCTTTTAGTATTGTGAAGTTGTTTATGAGCTGAGTGTGAGAAACATCCACAAGCTTCATCTCCTCCATCACCATGGACAAGTTTCTCACATCCATATCCAGTCGGACATTCAGTAGTATATTCTGCTGCCTCAGCGTGTCGGCTAAGTGGAGGAGTAACAAGACTGTGTTGTTCATGTTCTGTATAAAGGAGAGGAGAGCAGCATGGCATGAGGATAGAGAACGGAAGCAGATAAAATAGAAACATTTCGGTGGAAGATAGTTCATGCATTAAAACTGACAACTAGCCATTTAGCTAGTAGCCTTTTTAGGGGGTGGTCAATCATGGATAAAGCATTTCCCGACACAAATCAAAATAGACGAAAAAAGCATTTTAAAGAAAATATTTGAACATCAAAATGAAACAACCAATTGGATTCAAATTAGTTTGTGGTATTAGACCAATCAAATGCCTAAATTGGGAGTCTGATATATTCATGTGAATTATGAAGGTAGATTGTCAACAGGACTTCATTCCCTAAAGAAATATTTCAGTTGTTAACAAACATGATAATGTTCTTCACAACCTGCAGGTCTTCTGTGTGTCTGCCCAGGCGAGACTGGCAGGACGAGCTCTCGATGTTGATGTACTTGTACATGCTCTGAACATGGCTGACAGTGGCGTTGATACTTGAGGAAATGGTGTCAATCTCCATCGAGATGGAGTTCAGACGACTGTCCAAGGCAGAGAAACGCTCGCCTGTCCGGTTCTCGTAATACCTAAAGGAGACAGATGAAATTTGTACAGAAGGATCCAACTCTTTGATACATGTCTGTGTGTGTTTACAATACATTGATTATCTTAAAAGGTGGCATCTGTCCACACAATCAAATACCAGGTCTCAGTGGGGTTAACCAGTTATAATCTATGGTAAAGTATTGCTTTAACCTGATTTAAGGTTAAGAAAGGGCATTTAACCTCTTCTTGCGCCTAGATTCCCTGCCTCCTGTCAAAAATGACATATGCAAGATAAATGGGGTGTATCTTCACAACTATATGTATAATCTTGGTCTCAAAAGAAAGCTGAGATACTACAGAAGTGTTAGAATCAATGTGTTACTATGTCAGAGTAAATTTACCTGGAACACAATAGAAAATTGAAATGGTTATATATCCTCCTAAAAGAAAACCAGATTACTTTCAGTGAAAAATTGAAGATAAAAACCCAATTCATCTAAGAATTCGTAAAATAATGTCTGACAAGTAACTGTACAAAAATGCAAGTAAATATCTCAGGAACCCATCAGCTGATGTTGATAATCAACACTTCCATCACTCATCAGACGTAGGAAAATCGAGGATAGCCCCCAAATGCACTTTAGAAACACCATGAGCGTCCAGAAAAAGTGAACCCCAAGATAGTATATCATAGGAAGGGTGAATACTTCACTCATCAAACCCCTTCATCTTTGTGTAAACTACCATCTTGTTTGTGTGGTTTGCTTGAAGTGAAGAAATTAGTAGAAGCTCTAAAGTGGACAGTGAAGTTTATATGTTTTTGTTACATTCCTATACAATTGTTTGGGGTTTGAATTGTGTTTCATTTAGGTGGCAATGCTTGGTTGAGTCTTTTAGCTGAGGGTCTCCCAGTCATTTTGGTATGCCACATGTTAGGATTGGTGCTTCCCAGCATGTGCAAAGATCTCCTGTACTGCACATATATCATGCTGCCTATACAAGGGGCTCTAGTCAAGAAGTTAAGATTATAATAAGTCTTTCAGAAATCAAAACTATGGTCTCACATTGGGTAGATGAATTACCTGGAATGGTAGTTAAGGTCATGCATGTTTTCCTCATGTTCATCCATGAAAGACGTCACGTTGTCGAGCTGCATCTGGAGGTTCATCACCTACAGAAAACACAAACGCACGTTGGTGAGAATCCTGGTAAGGATGTTTCAACATCAACAACACAATCAGTCCGAAGTCTTTATTGAACTTTGAAATTCTTTTACAGATGTGTGCGATTATATAATTCTATTTAAAATCATGCGCTAACCTGATGTGTGAGGTCGTATAACACTTCAGTGGACATGGCGATTCTCTGTCGATCTATCATGATGCTGTTCTGGAGGAAACGCATGGTCTGCGAATTGCCGCTTGTGTTGGATTTCATTGCTCCAATCACTCGACTGTAGTTCTGCCAGTCAGTGGTCAACTTCTGGAGAACCAGAGTCTCCTCGTCTGCTTTTCTCTGCAGGGCATCTATCCACATTGTGCTGAAGAGGAGGGAAAGCACAGAAAAAACATTACAGTGCAAAAAAACTATAAAAATGGCTGCAGTGTGACTCATCATGTTTTCCTGAGATCTTTTTCATATATCCATGTTCTTCATAGGATAAATCTTATCAACTTGCATCATAATATTGGCTGTTAAAACAAAAAGTTGCTGAATCAGGCTCAATTAATATTTATCTCTATGTTAACATTGTGTATTATCTGTCTCGTCTTTGTGCTTTTCATTCACCTGAGTGCCACTGTCGTGTTAACTTGCTGTGCTGTTGCCTTAATGTCATACTGATCCTCTGTCAGTGTTGTCATCTTCTCCTCAGTTTCCTCGATCACCTCCTTCCAACCCTCCACCCGATCCAGGTATCTTTCCAGGGACTGGTTTAGAAGTTTGATTGACATGAGGTGGTTTTGGACTTCCCGCGTCAGCTGGTTGCTGGTGGCCTTTATGGTGGCCTGTGTTTGGGTGTTTTGGTCCAGTACCTAGAGGGGGATAACAATGAAAGGAAAAGATCAGAATTACAATTGGATTGCTGGTAAAAAAAAAAAAAAACTAAAAAAACCTGAACCTTTGTCATACCTGCTCTTGTCCAAGAATCATTTTCTGGATGTCTTCAAACTCTCTTTTCAGCCTGCTGATCTCCTCACTATATAATGCTGCATCCAGGCAGCCTGAACAGTTAGATGTGGGCCTCAGATCTAAGACATTAAGAAAGAAAATGAGGTGACTGGGAAGAAGAAACTCTCCTACCCGATTGTACATAATTTAGCTTATTGAGACCATATGTGTATTTGTGTGTGAGAGAGAAAAAAACAAAAGATCTGCTGCACACTTCATTAATGAACCCTAAAAACATATGGTAAAGGCAGGATCTACTTGGAAAAACAAATTTAGTAGCTGTTCAGGTAATGTTAAACAGATATTGCAAAAACTTAAAGTAAGAAAGTGTTCCTAACAGCTATTGGATAGATTTTTATTCTGGAAGTACTTTAACTGATGTGAACAAGAAGTGCTTGTACTGTATATATGATGTAAACATGTACTTGAACTTACCATGACATTGTTTAGTCACCATCAACAATAAAATGAGCCATATAAAATGTCATGTGTTAGAAATAGAAAAAAAAATGCAGTAGAAAATATGGCAAACTTCTTATCAGACCTGAAGAAAGGCTTGTATTGTTTATGTGTTTGTGTGTATTTATCTTTAAACTGCTGCTAAAAACTGCTATGAGAGCTGTAAGATTTTTTTCTTACTGCTTGTTCACTTAGATACCATAACAACCTGCAGATTTGTCAGGACCCCTTGGCATCCCAAAACAGGACAAAGGAAAGCCTTTAGAGCCAGCATTTAAGGCACCGGATAAACAAAAATTAGATTTCTTTTGTAAACCAAACAGTGTCCTTTTAATTCCTAAACCTGATCAAATGCCGAACTGGCATTGAAACCAAACAATGAAAACAATGAGTCAAGATAAAATTAAAAACATAAAAGCAAATAGATAATAGGTAACAGTGCCAAACTGGTCGTGGACCCATGCAATCCCTAAACGAAGCATCTGGACAATGATGCTAAGGAACGCCTTGTGTGTCTTTTAGAGAACTAAAGCCATCCTGACAAAAAAAACACTTTTTTGACTCCCCAGGGTAGAAATGTTACATTTTTGGTCTATTTAGATTTAATCGATTTCAGAAAGCCTTTATAGGAAAAAACTACATCAAATTCAATTGTGGCAAATAGGCAAATCGCATTTGGAAGTGGTTTGAAATTCAATTTTGACTGGACTTTAATAGACTCCAGACCGGCCAGGTGCTTTGAATGTTTAATCTAGATTCTATTATTGCGTTTGTGTCAATCAAATATAAAATCAATGCTGCAGGTGATTACAAAGCAAAATGTAATCAAGAAGTTGCTCATGGTATGGAAAGCTGCATCCCAAGAGTAGCAATATTGTTATATAAACACACATTTGAAAATAACAGTGCAGGCAGTATTTCCTTCATATGAAATTCATTTCATAAATCTGATTTGCGTTGAAAGCTTTAGAGTGAAATGAAACTGCAAAGATGTGAGCTCAAAACTGTGCTGAAAAGGAAAATTGAGCTTTGTAATATTGTAAGGAAGTGAAGGATTAGGGACAACCACCACCTTAGACATTGTTACATAAGTTAGCAACTGAAGCTGCAACATAATACGTCAAGTTAGTGGGACCTTTTTGAACATTTACCAAGAAATATTTTTAAAGTCTGCTTTCTGTGCACAGAACTTGAACTGTTCTTAATGTTTTCACATAAATCTGAGCAGCAAACATGAGTGAAAAATAAAAACAATTGTTTTTTTAAATTCTAGTTACTTTACCCTCTATTCCTTGCTGAACTTTGGTGATCTTTGTGCGGTAGACTGATTCCTCTTCAGACAAGTTGTCCACCTTTTTGAACACTGACAACAGAGAAGTTGAAAAAGTTTAAGGAAATGTTTATAGGTAAGAAGATTACACACAATTATTCCTTAATTTTTGTTTCAGTCTCAGAAAGGGGCAATTATTATAATACATTAAGCTGTAAGCTGTCAGAGTTTGATGTTTGGGGAAATGGGATAATAAACCATAAGATCTGAACATGCAAAAACATAAGGGAATAAATGGGATGAAGAAATAATTAACGTCAGCAGCACTTCAGTGTTAACAAGAACTGGGAAGTGTTTAAGAGAGTTAAAAAAAAAAGGAAAAAGAAGGAAGTTGTCATTCAAACCCTGACAACAAAATACGATAAGTTCTCATTAGCAAGCAAATGCAAACAAAACATTGATGAATGATGGTTTTGCCAGCTGGTAAAGTTCTGCTCCCCCTGTATATTTCCCAAGAGAGCAACAGCAATTTTATGAGTGTGAGTGTTTGGTGTGTACGAGTTTACATTCGTGGTGGTGCAAGCTTGTGTGGTGTGTATTTTCATGCTTTTTCAGCATTCTGAGCCCTGAGCTAGGGGACCGATGGAGGTCTGAACCTTAGTTTGTCTGCATACATATAAATGCTTCCATATGTTCTGCACATACCGTCTGTTCTACTGTATTAGCTGCTCTGACAGTGATGATGAACTTGGCAAATGGCCTTTGTTACAATCTTAAGAACAATGGCACCAGGGGTGTGCATTTTTACATGTTTTGGATATGAATAAATCCACTTAATAATATTTTTACCCCCATAAAGCAAAGCACTGAAATCATTCCACATTTGTTTACTCAAGATATTTTTAATGTTTTTTTTCTTTTCTGTGTTGTAAAACTGATTCTGTGTTGTTGCTGAGTTATTGCTTTTATTTCAAGTGTTGTTTTCCCCATCAGTACTAAACTTTTTGGAGTGTTTGACAGCTATGCCAGTATTGAACTCAACCCTAAAGAAGAGCTCTGTATAGCTTATGTAAATATATTGACTCGCATGCATACTGATCATAATACTGAAAGTAATACACATTTTCTTGTTTATTAGTTTTCACTGTTGATAATTAATTAAAGATTGACATCCAATAATTACGTTCATTTGATGTATTTAATAGCATTTTTTTCACAAGATAATCAAATTTATGATAATGTGTATTCATATCTGACTTTTCAATAAGATATTTGTTTGCTTGCATTTAACCTCAGGCATCACTTCCAGTCTTAGTCTTGCACCCTCCATGTACTGTAAAAAACATGCAGTGAACTAAATTCACAAATTAAGTTTGAATATGTTGTATAACATTGTATAAAATAAAGGGTAACATTGTTTAAAGCAGCTCTTATTTAAAGGAGCAACCTCAAGGTATAAAAACAATAACAATGGTGCTTCTTGTGGAGAGGGGGGGGGATAATTTTTGTTCATTTTTGTGAATGTAAAAATGGTATTAACAAGATTACTGTTCTGCAAGGCCCATAAACTCATCATGGCACATTTATATACAGTGTTCACAACACAACTGGAGGTTTTCAGGGATTTTGAAAACAAAACGAATATAGCTGAACATTGAATTTACAAAAATTCTGCAATGGTTTAGGGGAGAAGTTTGTTTTTCTTTCCTTCGGGTAAATAGTTGGTATGTGGTAGTCAAGATAACTCAAGCATATTTCATGAGACCACTTGGCCTGATGTGACAAACTTTCTAGTTAAGGAAGGGCAGTGTCATCATGAAAAGTGCACTTGTTGCTGTTAAAAAATCTTAGGATAACACTGCACCAAAAAATGGGATGCAACCTGGTCTCAAACGACCTTTGAGGCAGATAAATGAGGTGCAAACAGTAAAGCTGGAGTTTAATGGTGTGTGAATTCTGCAGAGTCTGTGGTTAAAAACCTTTGAAAGGCACATGAGTTATCTTGGAGTATGCTAAGGTGTAGGCTACACTCAAACCCTCCAAAAAGAAAAAAACAAAGATAAAAATATGATTCAGAGATCTTGGTTTTCTAATTTTGGCTTGATAAAGATTTTTAAAAATGATTTTTAATCTGAAGATTGAGAATTTGAAACCATAATATCCGAACCTAGCTAACTTCTGAAAACTTCTATTTATTGCTCCCTGTTGCAACAAAAGGAAGTATGACCACTTTACATGCTTAGTTCATTTAACTTTTCAATAAAATTGTAAAAACTGGCATTAAGGTAGCAAAATAGTTTGACACTCTTTTTTCTAGGTAAACTGTCGTCTTTTGTTAATAGTTGATCATTTCACATGGCACCCACATGAAAACTATAAAGTCTTTGGATAGTAAAGCCCTCAAAAGACGTGTTTTATAATCTAATAAATATATAGACTATCAGCATAAGTAAAATAGTAGCTAGTCTTAACAGTTGTCTGACATCTAGCTTAGTTGTTGGTACTAAATTAGCATGTAGCCTTGTGTTATGGCTATTGTATTTCAGTTAACAGCATTTAGGAAATAAATAGTCGTCCACTTACAAACAACAGTCAGGAAAAATATATATAATGGAGCAACTCTTCAGAGAAATTGTCATTAACTGACTTCTACCAAATCAACGTTCAGCTTAAAACAGAGATGACAAACTTGTACAGTACATCTACATCTTTCCTGCACATGTGCATTAATAAATTAAATGGCCACACACGTTCACAGCCTTCTCCAAACAAAACTGGACTTTACTATGTTATGTACCTGAATACAGGTTTGTGTTTTGTGGGATTTTGCATCACTCACCAGGTCTAAACCTTCCATCTGAAAATCCCTGAGCACCAGTAAAAGACGGAGATTTACAGCTTTCAGCCCCAGTAAAATATGATGTTAACGGAAAAAGCATCTGTTGCTGCTGAGCAGCTGTCAGGTAAAACATGGCATGTAGAACCAGGGAACATGTTCATTTGATCTATGGGAGTTAAACGGCATGTGATTTATTGAAAAATGGAGAAACTGACCATTGAGTATCTCGTGTTTAATGCGTGTCAGTGTTAATCAGTGGAATTGGCAAACAAATCACAAAGTTGAATGTAACCAGACGTAGGATGACATTTCTGAATGGAGAAAAAAAAAACTGTGGCTGCAGAGTGAAAACTAAAAGTCAAACAGAGCTTACCAAGAGAAGCCAACACTGCAACAGTAATGATGAGGAAAGCAACAAATCCATAGAGCACTTTGACAGCCAGCTGGAGAGACTGGCTCTGCTGGCATCTCACACAGCCACCTCTAGTACGACCTGAAGAAACAGAACATCAGTTTGATAATGGCTAGAAACAAAAAAGTAGTTCTAAGCTAGCAAACACTACAAAAAAACTTTGAAGTGCTGCTGTAAAAGAAGAAATATCATATAGTACTACTGCTGAGTCTCACAAGAAGATGTAAACTTGTATTATCCATTTGTTGACATGTCTCTTTTTTTATGGTCTGTTGTTTTGCAAAGGGATATGTTCATTGATGCGAACCTGTAACCATGAATTTATTAAGGATTAGGCATGACCATATATTTTTCTCTGCCTATAACCTGAATCTTAGCAGAAAGCTATATCAGAAAGTGAAATGTCCTTGGAGAATATCGGGTCAGATGGGACTTGAACTCGGTGCCTTACATCCCTCCTATTTCTTAATTAATATTTTCTAAAAATGCAAGCATGCAAGCAAAATGTTGTGCAACATTTTTTGAGACTTAAAAATGTAGTAAATTTAAGGGATTTAAAGGGTATTTATCCCTCAAGTGTTGCTATTTTCATTTTGGAGCCTTTTTTGTTTGGTCCTGTGGACAAAAGTTGCTACACATTCTGATATGAGATCAACTTAATACACAGCATGTCAGTAGCGTGTTTTGATGCTATATACGTGTGCATATGGACCTCACCTCTAAATGAGGGCATCTCTTCCTCCTCTCCAGTGAAATCCTCGTCTGAAGAACAATTGAAAAGCAAAAAAGCAGTTTGAGACCATGAAAATTTACATTCTACAGTAATTTTTTTAACCACCCTTTTAAACATGCATGTCATAAGGAATGGATATTTCTATAAGTTTGCATCAGCAACAATATTGTAAACTGTTTTGTTTTAGTAACTTTGGTTTCGTGAAGCAGAGCTGAAGCGATGTCGGAGATCTTTGGATAAATATGACTGGTGCACAGAACTTGTTCTGCAGCCAGGAGGATGTTTTTTATTCCAAGCACATGGTTTTTTATGTGTTTTGGATAAAACTAAACACAACCAAATAAGCCAATAGCAGTTAACCACTTGAAGAGGCTTTTGAGTCACTCACACATGATGTCCAATGAAACTAATGGCTCTGCTGAAACTGACTTTGCATAATGTGTACGACATGCCCTTTGGCTATAGTTTTTTTTTTTTTGTATGAAAATAATTAAGTAAGACCCTTTTCCCTTTCACTGATACTGTTTACCAAAACCCTCTAATCCGTTAGTGCAGATCAGTATGAGTGAATCCAGAAACAGGAGAGTGATAATCATGTGCAATAAACCGATTTATATTTATGACTTTTGGTGGCAAAAACCTGAATTATCTGATCATTACCTTTGAACAGCTGGTTCTCGAATCCACCATAGATGTCTGCAAAACAGAGGAAGAAACACAGAAGAGTTTTTTTAAAAATGGTGACTGAAATTCAACACTTTTTGAGCCTCCAAGGTTTATCACTTCTGCCATAAATCACAACAAACCAGCTGCCTGACAATCCATTTTCCTCCCTGCACTGCACTAATGTGCAGCATGAGGCTGCTATCTCAGAGCGTCTTTTTGCTTGCACACAGGAGAGAAGCACGAGAGCAGCTGTGGGTTTTGTATGCTGATTCATGTGGGAGTTTTATGTGTTTGAGGAGGCTGTCATCACATACTGGAAAAGGCAAGAGAAACCAAGGCAAGATTTAACCAGAGGGCTTCTAAACTAAATACCCTCGGTTTGCATTAAGAGTCACACAATACATTTGACTTCATGTTTTCATAGCTGTATGCAACCTCGATAGAATTTAGTAGAGATGCCATTAGCTGTACACCTTCCAGCTCCACACCAGCAGTGCTTCATGTGTTTAGGAAGTTTCAGAAAAATGTAGTTGGGTTTTTTTTAAGGAAAAGGCTTACAAAACTCATTTCTTCACAGGAAAAAAGAACACAAAAAAGTTGGGAACAGATACTTGGACATTTGGCTGTGTGTGTTTTCAGCTGACACATTATAATATATAGTCATAATGAAAATGTTTTTCTTCCTTAGCACCTGAGAGTGTTTGACTTTGCAGTCATGTTTCTGAGACAGATGTGATCTGTTTTAAGCAACCCAGTTTCCATTACTATTTCACATTGCTAGAAACCGCAGATGCATATGATATTAATGTTCTTAAGTTACAGACGTTCAGTTCTTATATTGATCAACCACAGATTTGTATAAGCACAAGGTCTTTTAGGCAAAGATATGTGCAATTTCAGTGTATCTATTACACTCCAACCATGTGTAAGAATAATCTCAATACCTCTCAGTTACAAATATGTATAAACTAAACATTCCTTAGTGATGAATAAATATCCTCGCAATATTTTTAAGCAACTGATATGTATAGGGTTTCTCAGCAACCAATACAACAACATCCACACATTTGCATAAGGCCAATCCATGTACAGACAAAAGTTAAAAATTCTAATAAATCTTTGTTGTAGAGAATCATTTTAGTTTGGCATCTAGGTTCTGATCCCATTGCTCCCCATCAATGTGCTTCATCAATAAGATAATAGAGCGATAAGCAAATTTCTGTCCCTATGAAGCCAAGAGATGCAGGGTTGTTAAAGGGCTGTAAAAAAAATCAGCCAGAGTGCAGAGTGGAGTGGACAGCAGCAGCAAAGATTGACCACCCAGATTCCAAGTATACATGTGATGGTTTGTGCCGTTTATACCAGATTGCACGTGGAACAGTGCAGCTGGAGCATTGATGCATTACAGGAGGTTGGAGAGGTGATGGTGGCATAAAATGCTGGACATCTGTCAGACTCTGAATAAACTATTTTGGCTTGTAATAACTACTTTATTATGTATTTTTTCTTGTTTCTCATGAAGTAAAACTTTGAGATGAAGAGGGATATAAAGAACTATAACATGATTATACTAATCTATAACAAAAAGGGTAACCGAAAGGATCTGCCTGCTAATATCAAATATTGTACAGCAGTTCCTTTTTTCCTCTTCTTACATGTTAATGCATGTTGGTTTAAACAACTGGGATCAACAGCTTTCATCCCCAATTGTGTGTAAAACATAAACTGATTTCCAGAGGACATCCAATCATATTCACATGTGTGCTACTTTAGTTTGTTTTCCTGAGACCTAATAGTCAAAGATTGTGTTTACAGTCCTCTGGTCATAATTGTCTTACATTCCCACAATTCAAATACAACTTAAGTTTCCTTTGTGCATTTTTATGAAGGTGAAAAATAATGGTTTATTGTTAATTTTTAGTCTTTTGGTTTCCTGCTGAATTTCAGGAAACAAAAGGTCTTTTGTGGATCTGCACTATGATTAACCACATCAGTATATTTCATGATAGTGTGGAAACAAGAGAAACATTGCTTGCAGGAGAATGTCAGCAGCAGTTTCCTACCATATCTGATTTGTCTCTGAGTAAAGTTTTTATTATTTTCATAACAGAAACAGTATTTTTTTTTTTACCAACGGTTCTAGTTACTGCAGATGTGGCATGTATTCAGTGTTTATGACTCAAATAACTATGTTCGAATACAATGATTTGACATGTGGGGAAGTCAACTGGTTCAGGATCAGGAGGAAAGTGGAGAACAGAAATGTTAGGTTAGGTTAAACCCAATAAAAACAATGACATCATAAGTATCCACAATTTTAGAGAAGTTTGTATTGTGTACTTGCAAATGGCACAGTGAGCCGAATGTTGACATGAGTCAGTGGTGGAAGAGCTGAGGTCAGGTCTGGGTGGACCAGTCACAAAACTCCAGGTCTTATATAATGATGGGGAGAGGATTGGAGAGGGAGAAAAGAAAAACTACTTGTCCACAAGGATTATTATCTAGCTGAATATTTGGAGAAACACAAATCAATTACAAGGAAAGCTGAAGGATGATGGCATGTTATTAAACATCACACCTGCCTCACTAATGAAAAATAACACAGTCATTGTCTAAATGCAGCTTTGGGTAGTATTAAGGTAAAAGTTAATTGTGTTCAAATGACAGACTGATGATACATGTATCATGTCTGAAAAATCTGGGCTGAAGTTTCACCAGATCCTAATTCAACTCCAAAGAGCTCTTTTAAGGAAAAAAAGAAATCATCTCTCAGCTCTTTGTATAGTAGTCATAACATGGCTTCCTATCATATTCTGGGTTTCAGTGGAAAGTTTTCATGCCCCAAACTAGTCTTAATCCTGTTTTAGAGACTTTCCCACCCTCATTAAAAGACAAATCCGGGGCAGATTCCTGTCATTTTTTAAGGCTTTGTGGTATAAAAAAGGCCATATTGAAATGTTTAAATGTCAGCACATTATTTGTTATTGGAATCTGAAATCTAAAATATCATAATCAGTATCCACCCTCAAATATCCACCGGCTCCATGGTTGCCTTTCTCCTTCTTTCACTTTTCTCTCCTCATGTTTTCACTGCTCTCTGTAGGAAAAAAATAAAGACAGAAAACTCATGTCTGTCTCGTTAGTGAGGAAGTTGACCTGTCCAATACACACAGAGCAGAACTGAGCTGATCTGACAGCAGCACAGTTAAGCCAGGTCACACCTCTCCAGTCAGGCAAAACACTGTGGAACTACTAAAAAGCATATTTTGTTCAGTGGAAAGGCAGTTTTTTTTTTGTTTTTTGTTTTGTTCTTTTAGAAAATTAGTTGTGTTACAATCTAAGCAGTCTGACATTTGGTGCATGAAAATATTTCCTCCTGAACTAAACAAACAGAGCATCTGCATACATCATTCAAAGAATAAACTTTACTTTCCTGTCACTGGGGTGGGTGTTATTATTCAAAACTATTCTTGCAACAATGTCCATCTGGTTTCGGTGAATTATTTACTCTAAACAAATTGCATTCAGGCACGAAAACTCATTATATGCTCAAAACAGCTTCAAGGTGGAGATGGATGAAAGAGACAAGAAGAAAAACACATACAGCGAGACAAAACTAAGATACTTTGGTCACATTTCTATGCTTTACCCCTCCAGGTGTATATAAATATTTTTTTAGAGATGTGGGGAACATGATTTAAAACTTGGCATCTAAAATTTAAAGGTCAAAAGCCAAACAAAGCCTGAAAATGCTGCTGCTAAATTGTAATGTAAACTTCAAATGTTTCACCATTGAATGTCATTATAATATGAAAGTATGTGAAAATGTTTCTATAATGGCATCTTTAGCTACAATATTTCTGAAGTGTTATAATTAGAGAATCGGAATACATTAATTGTAAAGGATCAATCATGCTGCCCATTGCCAGTTCTTTATTTTCATTGTACGGCTTCACTGCTGGCTCCCATTTTTTTCATTACCTAACTGTAACAACCTGAAAAGACCATGTGTTTTTAAAACGTGTGCTTTTAGACACGAGCATGGGTATTTTTATAACCATATATTTTTCAATGCATTTGCACTTATTACCCACATTAACATGCATGTTTTGACTACAATTGTATTTATGTAAAGCAGGAGTTTTGGTTTGTAACATGAGATTGTGCACCAGTACCTCATTGGTTTAATGAAACAAAAATGCACTACTTGTTATTCTTTGTTTCCATGTTAACAGTAAACATAGAGCTAGTGCTATCATTGCTAATAGGACTTTTTACATGTTTGCATGTCAAGCCAAACTATAAGGAATGGAGACATCAGAACGCTAATGCATACACGGCTAAAACAACACTGCAGTGACACAGAAACTGATGCCAACATCATCAAAAGGTTAGGAAACCATTCCCAACCTGTCAGTCGAAATAGTTACATACTGTGCATACGTTGCATTTCTATGTCTGGCCACCTTTTGGAAGTCTACAGTGGAACAGCATCCAGTGCTTGTGAGCTGTGCTGTGCTTTATGGGAGTTCTGTAATGAGCAACATAATATTAAAGAAAATAACCAAAATTATAAAAGTTCCCCTCTAAAAAAAACGTTGACAATTTGAAGTAAAGATGCAGCTTATTCATAGCAGTCATACAGATAAGTAAACTCTGCTTCATTATGGGCAATTTATGGTGCAACTATTAAGATAAAATTTGAAATATTATTAAATAAAAAATCACTAAATCAGGCAGGTTTTGTTAATCCAGACTATGAAGCAAACTGAGGTAAGAGAGGGTAAGTACCCAGCAGAGTACACTTTGTTGTGACAAGACAAAGACCAAACAGGCACTCATGAGACTACACTTAATTTATACAGGTATTGCAATTTTATTTCTTAATCATAATTTCACATTTTACTTTGTGTGTTCTTCAGCTCCAGATGGTGTTCAGCAGCCAGCAACAACACCTAAAAAATAAACAAAATTACTGCACCCTTAAAAACACTCTTCCTCTTCCATGAAGAAATGTGAGGTGAAAAGGGGATAAATAGATTATAGAAGTCAATAAAAGTATAAAAAAATCTGACAGGATGTTGCAATTTACCCTCATGGAGTCTCCATTCTTCATCTTTCCCCATTAGACATTAGTTTTTTCTGAATGCAGTGCCAAGCCTGCTAACCATCAGCACCACCCCATGTTTGCGGTCTCTCTGCTGCGGTTCCTTTCTAGGGGGTTCGGACTTTCCAAACCCCTTCCCAACCCTCTTTCCCTCCCTTCGGCCCCTCCATGGACTCTAATTCTGCCAGCGCATCGTGCATAATGTTTCCCTTTTGAAACTTGCCCCAAATGTCCACTTACCTCACCACATCACTCAGTCCGTAATGGGATCTAACTCACCAACAGAATGCCTATGCTACATAAAATCTATAGAAACAGCTTCGTTATTAAAATCCCCAGTTACTTACTGATTTATTATGTCGATTAAGAAATGAAAATAAACCCTTAAGAGCATCAGTAAATCCAAGCCAAACCATAGTCAGATAATGGGTCCTGCCATAGATCAGAGTGGAGGTCTTGACCACAACTCATAAAGGCAGATAAGTCGCTCTCCAAATCATTTTCGACATCTCAGACATTTGGGTACCCTCTGATTGGAATGTGAGGTCTCTTTACAGTACTTTAAATGCCTGGTATGTGTTGTTGCTGTCTGCAAAACTGTAGACAAGCCATTACAAGAGAATGTTCTTTTTCTTGTGGTTTGACAGTGAAACTGAAGATTTTCAGATTCACAGTCCTGTAAAAACATCAGGGTTTCTCAGGAGTGAAATGCTTTGGAGAGCAGGGCTGAGACAAAAAGACATGCCTGGTTAGGTTTACAAGGCTGTAAGGCCAAAGGGTGTGTACTAAATTCTTTTTATTTTCAAGGCCTGTTGGTATATGCTTTCCTGCCAATTGCATGCAATGACCACCAGTTCACAGGTCCAAAACTGCCAGAAAAGTGAGAATAAAGCTGGAGTTATAGCCTCACTGTGGTGTGTGAACAACTTAGAAGATTCTGCCAACGGATCGGTATTTTCCAGAAGAAAAAAAGTGTGTCATAATGTGATGTTGAACTTCCATCTTTTGTTTATGGGTCCAGTGACTTTCCTCCATCCCTCCTCCAGCCAGCTTATATGCATCGACTAATAATCCTGCAAACATTTTAATCAAATATCCCATCAAACTGATTATTAAAACTGATGTTAAAATAGGTAAAAGTCCAGCAATACAATGTACAAATATCCTTGTAGTCTATGTTTCAAAATGTATAAACTCTAAAACTTATTACAAGAAAAATCTTATTGAAAACCAGAAATCTATCACACATTGGGTCTCTTCCTTTTGCTCACTCTTTCCTTGGCCCTTTCCAGCCATACACCTGCCTCCTGTCCTCCTTTGTACCTCCCATTTCTCCCCCTCCTCTCCAGCCCAGTTAGGAATGTATGAGGCAGCATGTTTTGTTCTGCTTGGGCAAGGCTGGAAACCACATTAACAGCGCCCCTGCGTAGTTTGGCTGAGAGGATCATTGTATATGTTCTTAACTGGGTTAATTTGCAATGTCATCTTGCGGTTGCAGTGCAACGTGCTTGTAATAGGTAGAGTTTTATTCAACTTCTGTATATTTTTACTTGTAAGCAAACCTCAGTTTCCTTTAATTAGCTCTCTTATGTAACACGAGTCAAATTCTTTCATGCTAACCTGTTTAAATTTCAGCACGTAAAACATAAAACAGAGCGCTGTTTATGTTTTAAAGCAGAGGCAGAAAACCTTATTAAATCCACAAAATTACATAAAAACAAAAAGCATTAAGGCACAGAGAAGAAATATTTTGCTACTTTCAAAACAGTGACAAGTCTCTTGACATTGGATTAGGTTTTTCATTTGTAATACCTCAAAGTCAAATTAAAGAAAGTCCTGGATAAGACTCCAAGCAGAAACTGAAGGAAACATGCCCATGTGTGTCATGTGATTTCAGAAGAAGTAGTAAATGGGGTTTTGTTTACCACTATGTCCATGTTATTGCCCAGTTTTAGATCAGTGCCTGTGGACTTGAAGATGTCATTTGAAGTGGTAATTATTTACTCACACATGATACAAATTGCTCTTCAATTTGTAGGGATTTACTGGTAATACAGCACAGAAAAGTCAGTTTGTGAGATTAATTATCAGTTCCTTCAAGATACATCGTGAAGTGTTTAATTTTAGGGGATGACTAAATCCAGAGTGACTTCACAGCAAGAAAGTTCCTGTGACCGGTTTGGACCTTGATTTGTGGAGCTTGCATGTTCTGCCTATGCATGCATGGGTTCTTGCCGAGTAGTCCATCTTCCTCCCACAGTCCAGCAACATGTATGTTAGGTTCTAAAACGAGTCAGTGTGAATGTGCATGATTGTTTGTCTCTGTATTAGCCCTGATGGACCGGCAAACTCCCATCTGATGGCAGTTGGGTTAAGCTCTAGCAAAGCTCTAAACTAAGGCTTTAAATAACACTTGATTAGATTTAGGGACTTAAGCCAAATGTTTAGGTTTTGGCACAAAATCCACAATGGTAGGCTTAGACATAAAAAACCACTTGTATAGGCTTAAGGGGCTTTGGATGTGGTATGTGCAGTACCCCATTGGGGAAGTAGGCACAGATCAAGGGAAAAGGGTGTACAAATCACATCCCAGTTCAGTACCAGTTGCATTGCAACTAAAAGCCCTGGAAAGGAGACGAGTAGCAGATAAGAGGGTCTGAGTTCAGAATGTCCTCATGGCAAGACAAGTTTACTTCAGGTTGAGTATGGACTACATCAACAGCCTGTTGGGGAGAGTTGCTTCCCAAAATGAAAACCAACTTCAAGCTGCTTATTACTCCATACCATGTCTGGCAAGCTGTCTTACGTGTGTGATTTGTTCAGATCTGTGATTTCCTCTGATTAGACTTGTAGACCATAGAGCACATGGATGACACACCTGACCTTGCCCTACACCCAGCTCATCTCAGATTTGTGCCTACATCACACAACATATAGACACGAATTGGCTTGGAAGTCGAGTGCAGTGTCCATTGCATAGAAACTCCTTGTTTGAGTTGGGTTTGCTTAAAACAGATGGTTCACTGCATGCTAGCCACCCCAATTCCCATCTTCAAACAATACAAATATGTTGCAAGCACAAAAAGTCTTTCCAAATTTCAATTTGGATGTACTTCATTTAACCCTAGAACACCAACGTTGTGTACTCTACCCATTCAAGACCAATGTAGCATGAGTGAAATATACCCACCTTTAGTGTTCTAGGGTTAAAAAAGCCTAAATTTTCCTTCTTCCGTACATATAAAATAAATGTTTCCTTATACTATTGTACAGTTTGCCACTGGATGGGTAGTAACTGGATGTATAAAACATCAAACTCTACATAAAACCATGTGATTGTGTGACCAAATACTGTAGTACACACATCCAATAACCAGTAGACCAGTGGTCACCAAGTTTTTGTTTAACAATTACCATTTAAACCATGGTATGGTTAAAACCAGAGCAACAGAGCCTGTAGTTAATAATAACAAACAACTTTGCAATATTCCAGTTATGGTTAGTAATGAATAAGTCAACAACTATGTTGTCTGTGAGCCTTTTATTTCCCATACTGTAGGTCTGGGAAGCATGAAAAAGCCCCAACCTTCTTCAAAGCTACAGCTCTCTTTTCATTCCATGTTGTGAAAATTCTCAAATTCAACTCCTGTGTTTTCCCTCTCCTCCTTTTAAGGGGAATATTAAGTCAGTCAGTGGGAGATTGGCAGGGTAGAGAAAATTTAATGTTTTACAAAATGGTTCTGTGGTTCACACACACAGAGTTTTAAAGCTGACTGATCAAAGTCTTGTGTCCAACAACAACAACCGCGCACTTTCTCGGGATCCATGCTGCCAAGTTTCAGAGCTGATGAGGAGCATATGTGATCCTGTGCCCTGTGCAGGTGCCGGCCTGCATGGCACCATGACAGATGCAGTTCCTGCTTACATTTTTTAATGTTTTTCACTCAAGGAAGTGCACTCAGCTGATGGTAAGAAACAATCTTTGCCAACAAAGAATAAAAAAAATTGATATTCGTAGTTGATAAGATTTGATATTAAAGGGGAATTACCTTTCATGATTTCTGACTCCAGAATCCTGAATGGAGATGCTCTTCCAATTTCCTTCTCCTTAGCTGATGATGGAGATGATGAGTTTTTTTTCCCACAAAGAAAAGGTGTTAATCCGTGCTGCAACTGTCACCAAATCTCCAAATAAAGAGAGCCCCAGAGTCCTGCAGCGTCTTACTTCCAGAAATTAGAAATTAACCACAGTAAACACAGAACTGAATTCTCCCTCATCCAATATAGCAAAAAACATCTCAGGACCTCAAGAAAAAAACTAGCCCAAAAAAAACAAACTAATATTAAGATTATCTCGATTACAAAAATTCTGACATTTCTGCAGAAAACTGCTCAATGTTTCTCTTTTGAACATGTGTTTGCATGCAGCTCTCTGGCATCCTCCCTCTCTCATGCAGAGCCTGAGAAAGCTAAACCTCCTCAGACAGAAACCATGTGCAACTTTGAGGAGGGAGGGAAAAATGCTGGAGGAGGGCTAAAAAAAAGGAAGAGAGGTTAAGGAGAAATAGAGACAGAATAGAGAGAGAGAGAGAGAGAGAGAGAGAGATGGGAGGGGAACAAAGAAAGTGGAAAATGAGGGAGGGACTGGAAAAGGGACAGGATGAAGAAAAAAAGGATGGGGAGAGAAGCAGGGAGGGTCCATGTGTTTTGTTGAGAGTCAGTTTTGTGGCCGAGGCTAATTGCTAGCAAATGTTTGAACATTGTGGGGTGAGCACCTTGAATATCCGTGGCCTTGGCCTGTGAGACGGGAAAAAAAGGGGTTTTCTGAGCACACACCTATGAACACACAGTAACACAGGCGTCAAAGCTGTAATCCCGTTCTGGCACCATTGAGCAGTCTTCTCAGCTTGCTCCCAGTAACCTCAGCTACCAGTGTGTTAGAGAACGGCAGGTGTTATTCTCGCACCGACGCACATATCCGGCCAACCAGCTGACGAAGCAGCTCCAGTGGCTGTCTGGCAGTTTTATAATTCAGCTTCTTTATGTCTTCTCCTGCACTTCACATTCAAGACATGAACATACATAGATCTGTGTAATTCAATTCCATCCAGTCATTTTCCATATCTGTTTCATCCAATTCATGGCTGAAAGGGGTTGGAGCCAATCCACCAGATGTTCAGATTGCATCCAACTTTTAAAGGAATGTAATTCACTTGGTAGTGGCTGCACCTTGTTAGTGTAGTTTTAAGATGAGGTGGGACTTTTAACCAGTAAGTTAAAACCATGAGATTTCAAACAGGCAGAAAAATGTTGAAAGCGTTTATATTTAAAGGGAAGCCATGGGCGTTTTCCTAAACCTAACCAAGCTATTCTATTGACTAAAGTTAACCATAATGTTCAGGTGGTTAAACCTAACCAAACTCTGAATAAAGCAAAAGCATATAGAACAGACGTAAACTTTGGCCCTCTTATTTGACTGTGTGCTCCAAATACTGCTACCGTTGTATATTCTTTTTAATGTACAATACAGATCAAAAGAGACAGTTTACCAGTTTTATAAAACAGCCATGAAACTGTTGTCACTTTGAAAGGGTGTAGTTTTTAGCACTGTTAACTGTGTCCTTTATTAAAGGAATAGATAGATATAACAAGGTAACTCAAAACCAATAATAACGGGAGCAGGATACAGATACAACAGAATGCATAAGGGGATAAGCTCAAGTCAAACAGGAAGCGATACTAAAACACAGAAAACTCAACCTGGACTCAAAAACAAATAGGGGACAGTGCAACACAGAACTGGGCTGCACGGTGGTGTGGTGGTTAGCACTGCTGCCTCACAGCAAGAAGGTTGCTGGTTCGAGCCCCGGGTGGAGCCTGAGCCAGAGGGGGTTGCTGGCTCAGGAGGGGTTTGAAACAGTGGTCTTTCTGTGTGGAGTTTGCATGTTCTCCCCGTGTATGCGTGGGTTCTCAC
>JAOXYM010000024.1:19212892-19225862 GCA_028567055.1 Leptatherina wallacei
TGATGTGTTCAGATCTCTTAGTCCTGGTTAAAACTCTAGCAGCAGCGTTCTGGATGAGCTGCAGATGTTTAATGCTCCTTTTAGGAAGTCCTGTTAGAATGCCATTACAGTAATCCAGTCTACTGGAGATAGTCTAGGTGCTGAACTGGCCTGCTTGCAATCCAGACCTAAAGCCAATAAGAAATATTTGGTGCATCACTAAACAAGAAAATCCAGCAACGAAGGCCCAAGACTGATGAGCAGCTAGAATCCTGCATCAGACCAGAATGGGAAGGAATCCTCTCCTAAAACTCCAGCAGCTGGTCTCCTCACTTCCCAGATGTTTATAGACAGATGTTAAAAGAAGAGGGGAGGCAACATAATTTAATATGTTGTTGCTCTCTTGGGAATAAATACAATTTGGTTCTATTAGATTTGGAAATCATTGTTTTCTGTTTTTATTTACATTTTACACAGCATCCCAACTTTTTGGGAATTGAGGTTGTAATACAATTGTTTTAAATACAAATGTATTTATCTGAGATTAATCATATTTCATTCATGTAAATGTAAGGTGTTTATACATATGAATGCATGTTATTAATTCAGTTGTATTGTTAACAGATAATTGCCTTTTCAGTAATTCAGCTCCTGTTTTAAGAGCACACAGTTGTCGTGAAGGTGTTGTGAGACTGTGTTTGTAAAATGCGGTTGATAATAAGCACATAGAAAAACGTTTTAAATAATGAGTCACAGTCAGGGTCAGGGTGAATCAGATGTTTACCTCTCTGATCAGCAGCTTTGGGAGCTGCCAGCAAATTACAAAACTTCTGGAAAAGTCTTCAAGCCTCAAAGATGTCAAGTTACAAGAAATAAACACCATAATTACAGGAAATTCAAGTCATTTTTCAAAATGAAAGTTTGTTGAAAGTTTTTTTTGTGAATGAGGAGAGAAAATAATCACAGTGGACTCAACTGTAAAATCTACTAATTATAATTGTTAAATATATTTAACTTAATTAAGGAAACTAAACAGACTTCTACTTTTTGATTAAGTTGGAGTTTCTTTTTCACTATTAATCATCATCATTTATTAGTTTTATTCATCATTGGCTTTTTTGCATCATTATTTTAAAAACTGTGGATTTTTTAGAAACAATCACTTATTGAATTACTATTACACTGAATTATGATGTGTGAGCTGATAAAAAATAATGAAAACACTTTAGCCTGTGGCAGGAGCTCAAGCTGTCGCTATCACTGAAAATCAAATATCAAATACTAACCTATTAATATTTTCCCTCAATCTTTTTATGTCTTTCTTTGAAATATTTTTCTTTTTTAAATGCTTATATATCCTTTACATTTTTTAGGCAAGAAAAAACATTTTGTAAATGCTTATCACTCTTTTCTCTTGAGATTTTGCTTTAAATTTTTACTATCTTTACTTTTTTAAAGGTTTTATCATTTGCTTACCAAAAAAACAGCTATTCAAACGTTACTCATACACCACAAGTGACTTTTGAGAGAATTTTCCTTTTATTTATCAGGTCTGGAAATTTGGTGCTACCACGAGCAAGCTTATATTAGCTGCACCTAGCTCATCTGCTAATCTAAACTAAATGTTTGCTAATTATGAGGGTAATATGTGGCCAAATATGCCAGTATTTTGTGACTTATTCTCTTTTGTATGCTACTAATAATTAGCATTTTCATAGTCTGACACATTTAGGTGTATGCTAGTTATAATTTTACTTATTTTAATTAGCGTAAAAATGAAAAAGTCAAATTTTAAGACCCTCTATTCAATTGTAACACAATGTGTCTATCCGCACCACTAAAGTTTATTACATCAATTCTATATCCTTTACAATAAATGTGTTTTGTAGTGGAGGTGAAGCTAAGCTAACCAACTAAAACAGTATTTTTCCACAATGCCAAGCACTTAAAAAAAAAAAAAAAAAAAGCTATATAGGCTAAGTTTTAATATTCATTGCTGTTGCTTTTCTGCTTGCAGAGTTATTCTGAAGCCTCATGCAGGAAGTTGGCTTCACACAGCAGTAACTTTGACACTGGATGCAGCAAGTAGCGTGTTAGCTCAGTGAATCACATGTCCTCACTGTCCCGTTATCCGCTGGTATAAATACTGGCAGCGGCGACACTGGCGCAGCTTCAGACGGTCTGGAGTCTCAGGAAACAGACAGAGGTGAGTCACAGAGGCGTTTATTTTTCACTATCTGCATCTCCATGATGCTCAAAGGACACATTATCCTTTTTTGTGCAAGCTGTAATTAGTAGAGTTTTATTATTATTATTGTTATTATTATTATTGTGAAAAAATAGGATAATGTAGTTGAGACAATTGTTCTATTTATTAACTATAGATGATGAGACTATTAAATCAATCATTTGTTATAATAAGAATGCTTTTTGTTAAAATGCTGCCCATTGCTGATTACTGTTTATATTGATCATGCATGGGTGTAACCTCCATCTCTGGATCAAAACAACTGGATTAGGGTAAATGACGTCATTCTGTTTTTGATTTACCTACAATAAATGTAAGCCTTTAAAGCAGCAGCAGTTTTCCCTGAAGAATAGAGGAATGAAAATTTAATTTGCTGATAAAGTTCTATGTATTCTTTTTATCAAATTGACACAGTGGGGAGGTGGAAGGGGGAGGGGGGGTATGCAGAGTGTCATAGTCTTACTGGTGCAATGTTAAATCACTCACTCCTTTACTGTACAATGTTCAATTTTCTTAATTTAGATCTGACCCTTACTTCTTCATGACCATATGACAAGTGCATCCTCTTGGGGCTGAAATCCCCAAATACTTGGAATAATGCTGAAATGAGGCCACATATGCAAGTGTCCCATTTACACAGAATAGAGCCTGGATCATCCAGATTAGTGCTGGTCTTTTCCTAACATTTGACATTTCTAGCAGTTTGTTAAATAGTTTGATATGGACTATACTGGAAACAAGCATCAGATGGATAATGTCAGTTCATTTAGACCTATACCTGACCATAAGTAAGATAGACTACTTTAAAAAAAAAAAGTGTCTCATAACAACATATGAATATTTTGTAATATGTAGCTCTTTATGCTGTATAAAGTACACACAAATTAGGATTACAACTTTGAATTATTTTTCATTTAAAACCAAATCAAGCTCAAATAACAATAAAAGCACAGAGTATAAGTTGATCTCAACTTTTCAATTCTGTCTTCCCAACAGACCAAAAGACAATCATATTTAGTTCACCACAATATAAGATAACAAAAAGCTGAAAAACCCCACAATCGTTCTTCCACTAATGTCTTGTAACCAATTAAGAAAAATGTTGAATGGATGTCATTAAAGAAGTTTCGAAAGTGAGTGGAAGAAAAGGGAGACCATGTAGCATGTGAACAGACGGTGTTGTTATTAACACTAGATGGTGTTTCACATTTAAAAGTTAAAAGTTGAACTTTCTAGAAGGCCTCACGGCAACATCTGGAGAGGAGGAGTGTTGGTATTTGGGTTGTGTAACTGGGATCACTGCAGCTGCTACTCAGCAAATAATGTAGCTCAGCCTCTGCATTGTAAAGGACTTTTTCTTTTTTTTTGGCTTGTTTAACTTTCTCCCTGTCTCTCCCTCTCTTTCTGTTTAGCTCTGGTGGGTTTCTCCTCTCTGCTTCATTGTTTCCCATCATGGCACTTCAAGTTTAGGTTTTTTCCTCTCATTAAAAAACCCATCTTGAAAGCAGTCTCTCCCAGTTTAAAAACCTTCCACTTTCAGGTTTCAGTGTGTAGGCAGGAGTTTACGAACACGTGAGTTCGAACAGGGAGGAGAAAGTGGGACATTCTGTGCTCCCAGGTGGGTTTGCGGTCATGCTGGTTTTGGAACATTTGGTGACTAATTTCTCTTTTTTTTTTTATAAGCTGCAACTAAAGGACATAAACATCCAGTAAGGTTGAACTGTTCTTGAGTTTATGTGTAATATCTGCCCCTGTGCCGATAACACACAATGCCCCGCCATTCAATCTATAAACAATTTTAAAGTGCCAGTTTTAAATAGAAGCCTCTTCATTTTAAAACTGAAGTTTCTCATCTTTTCGGTCATGTCCATTGAGGATTACTAGAAGAATCACTATGTGTCAGTTCAAAGACACTAAAGTTGAATATAAAAAGGCTGACAGCTGGATGCAACAAGAGAAACAAATCAATGTAATTCTTCTAAAGCTTTCTTTGTCAGCTCTACAGATTTAAACCTTTAAGTCTTTTACACCAACAACAGCATATTGAGGAGTTTGTGCTTTGACTGTTACCATAGGAACAGGAGATGATGGTGGGCGAGCAGGTGACTAAATAAAAACAAGTGCAGAGACAATCTAATGACATCAATCGTTTTTATCTTTGCCATATTCCATATTGATTAAACAACAGAAATAGGAAATAACTTTGCGCTGCATGTAACTGCAATCTGATCTAAGCTTGGACATAGAGGCATGATAATGCATCTAATGCTGCAGCCATGTCCACATGTTTCATAGTCTAGGCCGAGTGTTCGATTTAACATGTTGTTTGTCTTTAATTTGGTTCAGACCAAACAGTCACTGTTTGCATTCATCTTCAAACATAACCTTGAGATGCAGCTGGATTCTCATGAGAACTGAGGCCAAGAAAAAGAAGGTCAAAACAGTCAGAGATTTAGATCTGGTGAAAGTCAACAATGAGGTTCTTAAAGAGGTTTATTTCCATGCTGATGCTTAAAGCAGAGTAAAGGATGAAGCTGAAGGCATTTTTAAGAAAGCATGTTTTTGCACTTCTCCTAAATGACTTCACTAAAAGATGTTGTTTCTGATATAAACGTCAGAAACAAAACTGCATCTGGCACATCAGATGGTTTATTTTGACTGATGACAAACAAAGCTCTATCGACAGATCGTGTCCTCTTTCAACACACCCGACGCCCTTGTACACAAATCTGACACACGTATGGCAGAATGCTACCTGCAGCCATAGTCTGACTTTAGCGTCCAGTGAAAATAATGACTACTCTGTCTTACTTGTTCAAATCTGTCTTTTCATTTTAACCAGTAATGCGGATTCACCTTATAACATAGTGTCTCCCTGTTGCCAATTAGCATTTCACACCCTTGAACATTTATTAAAATCCCAACTTGAAAAACCCTAAGGCAGTAACTGCAAAGCCAGGAAAATAAGAAGAGAACATGTCTCTGTGTACTGATGTCCAGGCAAGATGGAAGTTTTTATAACCTCCAACAGAAACATGACAGATGCGTGAATTTCTAACACAGAAGTGCATTGTGGCCTTTTTTGTTATATGTGCCAAGCTCTGAAACATTCTCAAAGTGGTTGCAGGTTTAAAAACAAATACCCATGCTCAAGGTCCTCTGTTTTAAAGAAAAGTGAGGGTTATGGCTAAGAGATTAGGCATACAGTGACAGTTACACTGCCTGAGAAAAGCTGCTCATATATGAGAGAAGGCCAGTTCATCATTCGGATGAATTCCCTCGCTTTGTCCTTCTTGACACTGTCACAGTCACTCTCTGCTGAATCTGTCCTGTGCTGAATCAAAGCGGGCATCTGACCAAGCACACGGCACAGAAAAAAAGGGGAAACAAAGAAAGGGCCCGCTGTTCTCCTTATATAATAATTTTGAAAGGCACAGGCAGCCAGTGTCACAGGAAGGGCTGATTTGAGGTCAGATTGTTCATAATAAGCAGTCCGTCTGCTATGGTTTTGAATTATTTATCAGTATTGATTCACATGGTTATTTTTATGTTCTGCTGGGTAAGATGTGAATCTGCTGCGTAAGCGTGCTCATATTTCTACTGCGTAGCTCCTCGTCTGGCCTCCCGAGAGCTTGCATCGCCCTCTGGTGGAGACAGATTTATGACAACACTTTTACTGGAGAGGTTTTTTTTGTCTTTTTCAGGTCTTTTTCATCATTGCCTGCTGGCCCCCTGAGAGTCAGAGAGGATGTTAATGATGATGATGATGATGAAGAGGAAGGGATCTAAGGAGTCTTTGGCCTTAATGGCTCTTCTAATGGCCTCAGCTAGCTGTGTCCTGCCGCCATCAAAAGAAGATCTGAATGGTGAGATCTTTCAATGCAAATACATCTTCAGTTTTTAAATATTTATAATCCAAAAAGGTTGAAACAGTTTCCTTTTTTTCAGTAATTCCAACAAAGGTTATGGACATAACAGCTGGATTAGATTGTATTTAGTTGAGGTGACCCTTTAGACCCACCTCTCCTGCTTTGAAGCTAAAGCTTTGCAGATGGTTACGGAAAAGACAGACCCTTTGGATTAGAGGCCTTCAATGATTATTATACTATTAATATTTATGTTGGTGAGCAGACTGCAAATTACTGAAAGGCCGTCGGATTGTATACCACTGAAATAAACCTTTCACATCAGTGTCAAAAACTAATGGGACAACATAAAACGAATACATAGTCTGTGTTGCCTATAGGCAGGAACACACTCATTTAAAATGAATAATAAACAAAAATCCTACAGAAGGTGACACACTCGTATGTTGTGTTTTACAGAGATTTCCCTCCAGGGAGAGAAGTATCTGGATAAACAGATTGAGAATGCCATTAATGGAGTGAAGGAGATGAACACTGTGATGCAGAAATCCTCAGACGACCACAAGACGTTTGTTGACGCCCTGGAGAAAACCAAGCAGCAGAAAGAGGTGAAGTCACGTCAAACAAAAGCATTAATGTTAATAAATAGAAACTAGGCAAACTTATTGCAGGTAATTCCCGCTTCCTCCACTACATGCATGTTCAAGGAGTGATTGTGAGCAGTTCTAGCTCTAAAATGATAAATCTCCCATTTAACACAAGACTTAAGATGAGGAAAGGCGGCACCGAAACAGCGGTTTACATGTTACATGCAGGAAGCGATGCGTGAGGCTCAGGAGATGGAGGCCAAGCTGGCGAAGGAGGAGGAGGTTTGCAACGAGACCATGATGGCTCTGTGGGAGGAGTGCAAGCCTTGCCTGAAGAACACCTGCGTTAAATATTACTCCCGAACCTGCAGCAGCGGATCAGGACTGGTGGGGCGTCAGGTCAGACACTAAGATACATCACACTGAACACAACTTCTAGTATTTATTCTCATATAGACTTCTCTCACATAGTGAACTCTGAGAGATATTCAAGGTTTGATTTTCTACAGCTTGAAGATGTGCTGAACAGGACGTCCCCCTTCTCCATCTGGATCAACGGGGAGAGGATCGACACTCTGGAGCAGGAGGGGCAAAGACAGAACAGAGAGTTCAAGAACCTGGAGGAAAAATATTCAGAGATGGCCCACGGAGTGGACAGCATATTATCAGATAGCATGAAGGTATGGCTGAACCCTCATTTAATGGGTTATTTAAATAGAACCACAATGGGTAAATAATTGGGAATACAACAACATGTACGTTGTAGGTCATTATAGGTCTTCTAGCCAGTTGATTTATTTCTTTCATTGGAAAATGTTTTTATACACAAGTCTCTATTTGAGGAAGATAAATATTATTAATATGGAGGTTATCTTTAAATAGAACAGCATAAAAAGGGTATTCACACCAAATATTTTGACTTATATATATATTTGGGGAGATACTAATATCTTATTTAAATGCATTTTCTTACAACACATTACTTTTTATAAAATAAGATATCGCTAAAGCTTTGTTTAAAGTGCTTGTTCTAATCTGTTGTTGGTACATCTTAACTTGTTTCTGGTCTCGACAGAAGAGGAAAAATAAATGCATGAAATCCAATTTTTTTGCACATCAGATTGAAACTACATTATGAGGTAATTTGAAATGGGATCCACTTTGATCATTTGCACAAAAAAAGAAAAAAAAGAAAACAGTGCAGACACTGTCCTGAAGGACTGAAGTAAGCCAGGACAGAGTGCCAGTGTGCCCAGCTGCCAGGTACACCAGAAGTGGAAATCAGCCATCAGTGATACCCTGTGATTTATTTTTCCCTCTGTGGGAAGACAAACCAGAAACAACCAAACAGCATTTAACACAGATTTAAACTTTAGAAGGATATAAACACTTAATTTCATGAGTTTTTACATCATATTGCTCTGGTACAGTCCAGTCCTGCAAAGGGCAGTTCACAATAACATTAATTGTGTCTCCTAATTATAAATCCAGCTCTTTCTGTGTTTGTGTTTCAGGTGGCTGATCACGTTCACGTCGACCCTCCTATGTTCTTCTTTCCTAAATTCCTGGTGCCGTACGCTCGTCACAGCAGAAGCATCCGCTCTCTATTCCAAGATCCTTTCCACAACTTCCAGAGTTTGTTCTCCCCCATGATGGGAATGAGCAGGAACTTCTTCGACTCTATGGGCTCCATGGAAAGCGGCACTCCTCCAAATGAAGGTACGTTTTCTGATGAACCACCACATTAGTGTATTATCTTTGTTGTCATTGCATGTGGAGGGTTTGCAGGTAGTTTGAAGTGGTGCAGGACACACAGATGATTCAAGTATAAGTAATTTAAAGTAATTTAAATTCACAATGCAGGCATATCACCAGTAAAGATGCTCTTCATAGAAAAGTTATCTTAAAACATGCATATATGAACACTGGATTCATAAAACATACTGTGTTTGCACACCGCAGATGGCAATGTGAATGAGGACGTGATCATCACAAAACCTTTCGGTGACGGCAGGATGACCTGCAGAGAGATTCGTCGCAACTCCGCCGGCTGCATCAAGTTCCGTGACGAGTGTGAGAAGTGCAAAGCAATCCAGCATCTTGGTGAGAAAACACTGGTAGAAGGCTGCCACTGGTTTTTGTCTGTGGAGAAAAACACATAAATAAATCCCAAGTTACAAATAATTTTCAGAAAATACCACAAAGATCTGATGTGGAAGGGTTTTCTCCGAGCTCACCTGAATATTGAAGTTTATTTTCTCTGTTTCTTTCACAGACTGCTCTGGGAAGAAACCTCTGGAGGGCCCGCTGAAGGAGGAGCTGGAGGAGGCTCTGGCCATGACCGAAAGTTTTACCCAGCAGTACAACTCCCTCCTCAAGAGGTTTGAAGAGCAGATGTTTAACACCTCCTCCATCCTGGACATGCTCAACAGGCAATTTGGCTGGGTGTCATCTTTGGCCAACAACACCAAGGACGGCAACTTCCAGATTCAGGCGGTATGTAGGTCTCACAAGGACTTTTTGTCAATACTTTTACGGTCCAACTTGACTCTATAATATATCGACGATGGCAGCAACTGTGGGTGAGAAGCGTCCTTTGTGATCAGGTTGGCTCTAATGATTACAGATCTGTTTTACCATTTGGAGAGGGGAGTTTGATTATCTGGCCTGATAAACTGGCCCTAAATGCTGAGAGGTTTAAACAGGAATGATAATATGTCTCTGCCCACACAGCAGAACTCCTATGTCTTTGTGACATTGAGCCAAGTGAGTCATTGCTAAATGTCCGGTCAGGTGGTGCAAAAGGGTGTTTGTAATGCAAGGTTAAAAGCAGTCCAGGTGTGCATAGTCTATTTGTTTGGTAACAGTGTCTAAAAGTGTGAGACTTGTATCCTCTACGCCACTTTGTGTGAGTTGACATGGTGGAATATGGAGGTCACCAGCTGATAAGTAAAGAAAACAGCACATTTTTGTCAAATTGCTAATCATGTCATTTTATGGATGTAATTTAACACCAAAATCAATTAATACTTTATCATTAATTGATGAGTTCTTTATCGTAGCTTTTAAAAAAAATACATTTCTAACAAGTACGGTGAGAAAAGGGAAGAAAATCAGTTAAACATGTGAGAGAAATCAGAAAAATTTGAGAAAATGAGGCAACATGAACGCTTTCAAGCAATTAGAAAAACTGAAAATATTGCTGGCATATAAAACCTGCAGATCCTTCCCCTGAAACTAAGAGACAGAAATGATTAAAACAGGGAGCATGTCTGCAGACGAACAGTTTGATCGTCCTCTCTGCTTCAGGTGATGTGCAGGGACAATGAGGAGAAGGAAGGAGTGGAGAAGGAGCCCACAGAGACCAAAGTGTCTGTGCAGCTCTTCGATTCTCCGGCCATGAACTTCACCGTGCCGGGCGACATTCCCTGGACCGACCCCAAGTTCTCCGAGGTGGTGGCCCAGGAGGCTCTGGACCGCTACAAGGAAACCAGCGTGTGAGTGTGTATTAGATTTTAAAGAACAGTTCAACATTTCAGGAAACAGGATTAGAAGCCCTCATGTTCAGTTAGGATAGAGCCAGATGTGGATTACACAGGATGAGAATTATCTGGTAACTTAAGATCTCTCTCTTTTCCCCAGTGTGGTCAAATAAACTTCAGCTCCATTTTCAACCAAACCTGCAGCTTTGACTGACAAGAGAATGTCCTGAACTCATCTAAACACACCTGCAAACAACAAAGTCAACTGGAACCAAACCCTGAAGCAGACCTACTGATCCCACCTTTCCTCTTTAAGTCCTGCTTTTGTAAACAGCACAGTTTAACCTCAGAGGTTCATATTGTACATTAGTCCTGCTATAAGAGAAGACAGTTAGTAGATAATAGTCCTGACTCATGTCCTTCGTACTTCTTACATACAGTAAGGCCTTACTGATCTGAGCTGGGCCTCCTTAACAGGGGCCCTACTGCAAAAAGTATGTTTTCATGTCTTATATTTCTGTTTTGGGGATAATAATAAGTACAATTAAGCTGAAACCGATTTTTATTTGTTGTGGAAATTCACAGGACAGTAAAGTTTTCCCCATCTGTTGCAGTGGCATTGTTGTTCATCAGTTATTATCTTAGATGGTTTAAGTGGTTGATTAACTTGAACTACAATTCTTCATTCAAGAGATCGAAGTTGTAAAGTGATTGCTTTGAGCTGCTCTTTAAAACAGTAATACATAGATTTAATAAAACCTGCTCAAACATATTCTGTCTCTTTGCTGTCCATCATGTAGTTTGTGGTTTACAAAAAAAAAGGTTTAACGTCCTTGTATCTGCAAGAAGAAAATCTGTTAGGTGTGATCAGCAGAGGTAGAACTTCCATACTTCTATGTTTATAAAAAAAGAGAATAATTGGAAAATTATAATTACCAGAAGCAGATTTTGTTATTAATATGTAGACCAACAGGTCTGTTGGTTTTATGAATTCATGCTGTTGATAACAAACTGTGGCTCTGATTAAAACTTAAAACCTGTTGTGGTGACGATAACGGAAAACTCACAAGGCCAAAAACACTGATCCCATTTCCCTCCATTCTGATGTTCAATGTGAACAATAACTGAAGCTCTTGACCTGTTTTTAGTTGCACAGCTGCAACATAAAATTGGCTAAATGCTGGTTGAGAAAGCAGGTGATCCTAACAAAGTGCTCTGTGGGGGGTTTCTTTCTGAGTATAGTGAGATCTTGTGCAGTAAATGCACCCTCTTGTTGTGACTAATAAAAGCCTAATATTACCGTCACACAGGTTTTGAAAAACAACCCCATGTGATGATGCTGCGTTGAAGAATGCTGTTGCTTGATTCAGGGACTGAGGGAGGATGCTGTGGTGGTTTAAAGTCAATGAATGAATCATTTTGAATGTAATTCTATATATACGTGATGTAAAACATTAGATTTCAACAGTCTGAAATTTTTCATCCAGGATCTAATTAAGAAATATTTTAACTAAGCCTCTCGCCTGATACTTGCTGGGATAGGCTCCAGCCCACCCGCGACCCTGCATGGATTAAGCGGTACAGAAAATGGATGGATGGATGGAACCTTGTTCCATGGGATTTCTCCCCTCTTTATTCCTCTATATGTTTTCAGTCTAAGGATTTGTGAAGTTCAAACTCTTTTTTTCTTTCACCCGGATAACCTTTATCTGAGGTCCTCAACATTGTACTTCCATGCAAGGACGAGAGGACTTGGGACTGATGATGTATAAAGTCATATTTAAGCAGAAATACTGACAATCTGAAGCACCAGTTTAATTGATTAAGTTTCGTGCCATTTCTTTCAGGTTTATTTTACAAACCCATTATTTATTAGAATAAAAAGAAGGGAGCCATGTTTAAAATATTGTGCTGTTTTTTTTATTTTTGTGTAAAAATCACACAGCTGCTAATTAACTCTGCAGAGATACAGTACATCCATGCAGTTAAACATCTAGGATCCCACAGCCAAGAGAGAAGGAATTAAATAGAATATTCTTTCGCTGTTAGTCAGCAATTAATGCAAATTTACATATGAGTCCAAAAGTGTGTATCATATACAATATACAACACAGATCTGAGAGCAAATAGCATTCAAAATCCAATCAAAGACTTCATTAATGACTGATTGCTTCTGCCTGCCTGGATTGCCTTTTGGGTTTTGGGGTGAAGAGGGGGAGCTGTTGTGCGTGCAAACATTAAAACAATCCCACTTGAATGTGTTTAATTGGGTTTTAAATGGTATTAGTTCCAGTTCTGGAAACAACATCGCACACACACATACACACACACACACACACACGCACGCATACATACACACAAAGTACACCATCATCCTAAACAGCAGAAAAAAAGAAGGCGTGCCTTGATACAACAAGGAGGAGAGGTCAGTCAGCCACTGAGGAAACCTGAATGCCGGTAGGGGAGTAAGGCTTTTAAGAAGACTGATGCTTCACCAATACACAGGGACAAAACAGCAATTAACAAATGAATTGATAAAATTAAAAAATTAAAAAAAATATGGGGGGAGGGGTTACGATGCTGGCACAAGAATTTACAGTTTCCAGGTTGTATTTGAGAAATATAGCTTGAGTGGTTTTTGTTTTTCTTCTTAAAGCATGTTTTTCTAACACATGTGAAAGACAAAAACAAACATGCAGGTAGAGGGATATGCAGCAAATAGATGAGATAATGTGTGTGTGTGCTTGTGTGTGTGTGAGAGTGAGTGAGAGAAAGAGAGTATGAGGCAGAGAGAAAAAGCAAGACAAA
>JAOXYM010000024.1:19225962-19265629 GCA_028567055.1 Leptatherina wallacei
GGGGGGGGGGGGGGGGGGGGGGGGGGGGGGGGGGGGGGGGGGGGGTGGGGGGTCAGTTCAAAGTGCAGTTGGGTCATTCAGGTCTCTCATTCTGTTGACTGGTCTCTTGTTGGGCTTCATCTCCACCCAGAAAGTGTCACATCTTGCAGATTTCAGGTGAAACTGCCCTGATAAAAACACTGAGCTCGAGTTTACTTCCCTCTCTGGAGCTGGGAGCAGGGGGGAAGCAGACTGCGCATCAGTACCAAAAAAAAAAGAAAAAAAAAAAGGCAAAATGATTCACAAACATACAGTAGATGGTGTTCTGGAAGATCTATGATACAAAAACCAGAGTATACTGTTCACACAGTTGCTACTATCGTCGTATAAACAGCTAAAAGTGTGGTTGGTCTGTGAAGATGTATCGCCCGTACTTGCATAGTGCTGCAGTCCCGATTGGAAAACAGCTAAATTTTTACGTGAACTCCTGCTCCATCGGTTTGGATCTGTGCACACGTGTTCGCAAGAAAGAAATCGCAGGAAAACTTCTCCCTGATCAGCAACACGATTCTTCATAAACGCCGTCTTCTGCAGCCAAGCAGCTGGAAAATTTCATACCCTTCAAGTGAACGCTTGTTTCCACTATACACTTTCCCAAACAGGTGAAGTTAAAGACGGACAATAATTGTGGCGCGAGAAGTAAAAAAAAAACAAAAAACAAACAACATAAACACAGCTGAAATGTTGAGCCAAGGAAGGAAAAAAGAAGGAAAAAAGTAAGAAAAAAGAAAGCGAGGCTGCTTTTTGTCTTCAAAAACAACCTCAGAATAGAAACATCGATAGTTCAGTCATTTGGCATAAAGTTAAACCATTCAGTCACGTCAATCCTCAAACACTGTAACATGAAAAAAAAACCGAAGACACAGCACTTCCATACGCTGCATCACACCATCAACCACACAAACACACTCATATATATATATTTATATGTATACCAGGAGGAAGAGGAAGGGCTGAATGCGTGTCACAGGATGAGTCAAAAAAAGCCTTCACCGTGCTGATTGAGCCACTTCAGGCCTCACACACACATACACACAGAAGAAGTCCTGTCTGGAAGTAGCCCAGTATGTTTTACTGAGGACAAAACTACACCCAACTCGTTCCACTAGTAAAACCTGTAAATGATGGATTTTGTTTTTAATACTCATGGACAACCGATGACTTCCACGTGGCAAATGTTCAATATAACTATTGAGCATAATAACTGAAGAAATGCCTTGAAAGCAGATGTCCACTTTTGGAATTGGTACTACAGAAGTAGCTGGAAGACATTTAAAAGGAAAAGCTCCTTCCAGATTCAGGGAATACCATGTCACTTGTAATCCGTGCTAAGCTTGCAAGAAATTTCATATCTCTTTTCTAACTCGGAAAACTGATTTTGAGGAGGAGTTCGGTGTGGCAGAGCCAAACATACTGGTGCTACCCCAAGTCACTAAACAGGAACACGAGTACACAGTCATACATAAACAAATACGCTCTGCATTTCTTCTTCAGTCGCTCAGAGTAAAGTATTGAGACACCAGCAGTTCGTCTTCACACTGGACTCTTGGTTGAACCGTCTCAGAGTTCGCCGTCATCCTCACCTTCGCCTCGCTTCGGAGAACATTGAAAGTGCCGGTTAGTAAAACTCCCTTCCGCCTCCTCCGCCCGTTGGTCAGACTGTGCTCTCGGGTTTGTCCGGTTTCTGGTCGCTCAGTGTGTGATTGAAAAACGAGTTTTTAACGGAACGCCCTGAGCGGCAGGATGGCGCCGCCAGGGAAAGCCGGGATGACGGGGAGGAGGAGAAGTGAAAGAAAGGAGGGAGTCACATCGAGGGCCGCGGCCTTACTTCGGATGAACTACAGCTGAGTTTTTGCTCCAAATGTTGGTTAAAGGTGGGAGAACGGTCTAAGCTGCTCCAGTTGGACTTCCAAAGATATTCGCTCTTCGAGTAGGTCCTGGAAAAAAGACAAAGAGCGTCATGAGGCGAGTCATCATCTACACCACGCTACAGATTGGACCTGATGTCTCCCATACCTTCAGCTGTTGCTGTAGTTCACTGTTAAGTCGTGCCAACACTGTGTTTGTTTCCTTGTTTCTTCGGATAGAAGCTTGAATCGCCTTTTTGTCCTTTCCTACTGATCTGAAAACCCCGAAACACACTTCTTACTAAACATTTACAAAACCTTTGAAAAGTTTCCTTAACGGACACGTTTCCTACCTGGGGATTGATGGCTGAGTTGCCAGGACGGCCGCTATGACGTTGGATTTCTGCGGACCGTGCTGCTCGTCTTCTGGTCGGAGCTCGTCTTCGGACTTTAACCTCCGACGGACGGGTTTGGGTGGTGGAGCGAGTGGGCCTGACGAGCCCTTGGCCTGATGGGAAAACCACACAAGACTAAAATGAAAACCTCAGCATTACTGAGTGGCACTGGCTGTTTACAGGGAAACTGCTTCCAGCTGCGTTCATGTTGTCCTTATACACCCATTACAAAACAAACTCCTCTTTTTTTTTTTTATTGAACCGTTGTTACCCTTATATAATTGGTTCCAGTATATGTTGCAAAAACAAAGACGTACAGAGTTTACTGTAGCTGAGGTCCTCTCATCTGCAGGACCGTCACTCTTTACTGTTCTTAAAGGGCCGGCACCTTCTGATGGTTTCTCCACCTGTTGAAGGAAAAAATTGCATGCATGTAAAAATCCATAACGACCAAATTACAATGAGTCTTAAAGAGCAGATACACACTAAATCTGCACACAACAAGCACAAAAACACTGAGCATACAGTTAAAAAAAATTACATTGGCCACGTCAAACACACATCAGATTGTTCATTTGAATGTTTTGCACCTTGATGCTGCAAAACTAAAGATAACCAGGCGACAGGGAAACAGACCTTCATCCCAACATACTACACAGCATGACATATATTCACTCTCCTGATGGAACATTTTAAGGAACATAAAAGCACTGCCTACAATGATGGAACCTGAAAGATAACAATTCCAGTCAGTGTATATGTTTTAGGTAAATCTGTGAACGTTTTAATTGCAGTGTGTCGAGGCAGATGTCGTATTAAGGCAAAATTCTGGCTCCAGCCAACTGCCTACCTGTCCTGCTTCGCTGTGCTTATCGACCTCCGGCAGGCTGGAGGGCTGTTCAGAAGCAGCGAAGGCCTGAAACTGGCTGAAGTCGGCGAAGTTGGGCTGATGGGGAATCTGCTGGGGGGAGGTGGTGGTTAGCACCGCACCACCGCCAGGTACGCTTTCAGCTTCTACACGATGCCCTGTGAGCGGTACTGATGTCTGAGGAGAAGGAAGAGATAGGTAATGGTTTTTGTGTAGGAGGGGGTGAAGCTCATAGAAACTGAAATATATATTTTTTTTCCTCACTTGTGTGGGTAGTGGTCGCGGAGGCACTGCAGGAGGAAAAGCTATCGTAGAGGGCTGTGGCTGTCCTGTAGCGGACGTGGCAGCAAAGGTGCGATTCATGTCCAGAGACGAGGAGCGAGAGTGAGAAGGGTGGGGCCGGGGGGGAGGGGGAGGCGGAGCTACCACCTTCAGAGCCTCTGGAGACGTACCCGACTGAGACCTGAACACAAACATTTTACAATCTTCGTCAACTGGCTGAAGCAGTAATGACGTGAGAAAGCAGATTCAATCTAAAACATATAAAATACTGACCTTTGCCTGGTGATTGGCTCCTGGTCTGAGGTGAAGGAGTCTGAACTGCTGTAACCATCACCTTTAAGTAAAAAGACAAAACAAATCCTCCCATCAACCCAAATTATACAACTCATATGATGAACTTTGCATTTGCACAAAATGCAACAACACAGACTTTAATGCGGGTTATGAGGAGTTTGCAAAAAAGGAAGGAAATCCCCAACATAGCTTTGAGCTAACACAACTGAAGCAACAATGGTGAATAATGGAGGTAAAGTTGATAGAAATTAGATCAAACAGACTCCAGAATGAAGTCTTATCACAAAGTGGGACGATCCAACGTGTTTTCATTGCAATGTCTGTACAGGTGGAAAAGATGCTGATCATGCAAAAAGTATTTTGTGGCTACAGAGGGTGGGGGTTAGGGGGAGGGGTTACCAGATGTGTGCAGTCCTTCTTGATTTTTTTGTTTGCAACGTTTCTGGCCTGTAAGCAGCGGGCGGTCTGGGTCCCATTTCAGCTGTCTATGACACGTTAACAGCTCCAGTACTCTGCCAGTTAATCCATAAAATCTTATACATGGTGACAGTCTATCAATTCTCTCAAAAACTCTCAGACTTGAGGCCATTACCCACCACTTACATTGCAATATTTTTTAATCGAATCAATGTCAGATCAATAGGAATGTTCACATCAGTGAGGAAAGTCTGTTTAGCAGCCACTGTCTGACAGCGCAGGCCGTCTTTCACTCACCCACAGTGTTGGCAGCTACAAACTTCATGGAAGCAGGCAACTTGGCTTCTTCAGAGAGTTCTGGAGGTTTCACCAGCAGAGGACTGGTTGGATGATTGTGGTCTGAAGGTTAGAAAAATATCAGGGAAAGTGTTGAGATGATTACACCCAGTACTCAGGAATAAAAATAAACATTGATAGAACCGTTAGTTTGGACCCAAGACGCTCTAATGAGCCAGAACATAAAACCTTTCCTGAAAACTTCTGAATAGAAGATGTATGTAGTTGTGTTTAATGATACGTTACAATTCTGCTTACTGGTTTCAAATGCCAACTCTTGGATTGTCATTATGTTTCCCACTCTAAACTCAGCAGGGCGCATTTTGCACTCATGCACTTTTGTCACATCTGGGGGGTTCACACCTGTCATTCACAAGTAGCTCAAATCTAAATCATCTCTTTGTTTTTTAATCAGTTTTATAACTGAGAATAAAAGATTATGTTTCAGTTATAATAGCTGCAAACCACGTTACGGTTTTCATAATTCTATCTATAAAAACGGGCAAAATGAGCAGGTGGAAAAGCTGCAGCTGCACACATGCGCCAACACAACATTATAAGAGAATCAGGATTCAGACAGAGAGGCCAAAGCGAGTCTCACCGCTGCCGGTCCTTTTCAGCTCCATCTCCTGCATGTGGATCTTACTGGGCGTCATCCGGATGGGAACTGGATGGACGATGGCCGTGTCCTGTAGGACAGATGGACGCAAAGAGAGTTTAATAAACGAATATGTCAGAAGACTGACAGAAGGAGAAAATGATCTGCACCATTTAACGGCACTGTGTGATGTATCCAACATAAAGAATGTGAAGACTTGAATTTTACAAGGTGAGCTTCTTCAGTTTGAGAGTTTTAAGAGTTTAAGGAGCATAAATACAGATGAACAATTTTTTGGGGGTTATCTTTTTTGAATATTCACACTTCTGAAAAGAAAAAAAAAAAAAAAACAGAAATTTTAGGCAGAATAATTGGCTCTGTAGAAGGCAGCATCTGCCAATCAGCGTGAGCTGGTTTGTCACCAGTCATATGAGGAGGAAGGGTGGAAAGTTAACGTCTGTGTTGCGTCCACCCCAGAAAACAAAGTTTTCCTACTGGAGTTTTGGCCACAATTATGGATCAGCTAAAATACAAACAAACCAAAAAAAGAACCCAACTTAATGTTGCAGTCTGGGAATAAATTACCATAAATCGCTCAAAGAAAAGGAATTCTTGGATATTTAAACAAAGCTGCAAATAAATCTATAGAAAAACAAATCTCTCTCACAATCTGAAAATGCATTTGTGAATGGTGGATGTCACTGTAGAAAACAAGGTGATGTCCAATAGAAGCTAGGCCAGCCAAATCACACTTTGAAAAGAACATCATGCACAGAGAGAGTGACAGGCACAGAGATCCAGAGAGGGTTAATGTCTGTCCATTAATGGTGAAACCATGCGGACTAAGTGATTGACTTACAGGGTCAGCTGGTGCAATGTTAGAGTCAAATTGGGTCAGAGTTTGTGAGCTGGAGGAGCGCTCGCTAAACGTCTCCCACTGCTGCAGGAGATAGACAGTGAGAAAAAATAAAAAATAAAAAACATGTCAGACAGCCAGTGCAGTGACATCACACAATTACATCATCAGTCTCAGCCTTTACGCTGATGAGGCATCATCCGTCACAGCCGGACAGCGTGGTGACATGACGTCATCAGCAGGCGTGGACACAAAATTCTGATACCAAACTGCAGGCTACAATCACAGTCCCCAAGAGAGCAGGAAGAGGTGCTGAATTATCAGTAATTATGTTTGATGATGAGGAGAATGATGGCAATCAAAACATGATGGATGAATGAAGAAAGAACAATTTCAACTAAGTGACCCTAAGTAATTGCAGACAAAGCAAAAGAAAAAAAAAAGCAAAGAGCTATGAGTTGTGGTATGCCATGTAGTCATGTGTTGTGTGCATGTTGGAACCTCATTGCTCTGGTTCATCTCTGGCCACGCCTGGTTGAGTGAAGGCATGGAGGGTGACTTGCTGGGGGTGACCTCTACTGGCGACGCCGAGTACCCAACATCAGCAGCCGGCTCTGGGCCTTCTGAATGTGTAAAAACAAAATAAAAATTCAGTCATTGATTCCTCCGATTGTGTTTTTCTTCAGTCAACGAAGCAAATGTTGGAAACCCTACAAATAACTGAGGTTAACCACTAACCCTGTTATTCTGTTGATTTTTATGCCACAACCAGTATCAGATAAGAAGAACTGGTAGCCTTTCAAGGAGGTCAGAGCTATTGTTTTTATGGGCTGTTATCTATGTTTCTATTCAATATAGTTTATTATTGTTTATACTAGGGCTGTCAAAGTTAATGCAAATTCCTTTTTTAACGGCAATAATTCTTTTAACGCGTGATTAACGAACGCACTGTGCGGCATATATTCAGGAAGGAATGCAGGAATCAGGATATGTTTCTGAAGCAACACAGCTACAGAATGGATCTTTTACACGGACAGTTCAGCTTCAAAGTTCTGCAAGATGGTTTTCAGGACAAGACTGAGGTATTTTATTACCAAGGTCTGCAAATAATGCAGGATAAGGAGACTCAAACCGGCCACAGGTTGAATAGTAGAAAATGAAACTTAAAAGGTGCGGTGACACACAGCTTGCCATGCATCAGGGATGCATTCAATGCAGCTCGGAAATCACAACTCTAACGGTCTACTTCAAGAAATGACATCTACAATATTAAGAAAGTAACAAATCAGGATTAATTATCTGTTTAGAGTCAATGTAGGTTTCTTAACAGCTTAAATAAGTATTATAGCAATACATAATTATTAGATAATTATAATAATAATAAATACCCTGTTAAAAATGGTAATAAAATGAAATTCTGTGATTAATATGTGAATAATTGCGAGTTAACTCAAGACACTCATGCGATTAATTACAATTAGAATTTTTAATCGACTGACAGCACTAGTTTATCTTATTTATTCTTTCCATGGTGACCTGTGTTTTTTTATTGATTGCCACCGACAGAGTGCCTGAGAGTTTATGTCCGCGACTGTTGACTTTGTTGTTTATATGTTATATGTAACTGCAGCTGAATGGCCCTTCGGGGATAAATAAAGTTGTTGAATACAATTGAATTCTTCAACAAAAGTATGAGTCTGCTGTTTTAAAACAGGTGGGAATGGCCAAAACAATTATTTATATATTTTTTCTAAAAAATCCTGTATATGGGCAAACAGTTGTCAATCATGTTAAATGTGCAATTATGTCTAAAAACGTTGAACTTTGTTTTTTTAATTCCATGGAAATATCTATTTTACAGTCAGAAAACAGCATTTATAAAGTTAATTTAGGATTAAAGGATTAACTTTGGTATCTTTGTTTTTTTAAGGATCTTTAGTTGATAGTAGCTAGACAGGAAATGACACGCAACAAAGGGCCCAAGGCCGGGATTTGAACCTGTGCCGGCTGCACCCAAGAGCTGAAGCCTCTCTAACTTGGTGTCTTTAAGGTTTGATGAGGTCTGATTTTGAAAATTTAGGAGAGTTTGCAACGGAGCTAAAAGATGAGCTTGTGTACCTGCTGAATCATCCAGGTCAATCAGTTTTGGCATCAGGCTCTCAGGCAGCTTCTCTGGGAGATCGTAGCCGTTCTTTCTGGCCACAACAAGGTGAAAGGCCGCACAGAACTCATCCAGGGTCAGCGCTCCGTCTTTATCAAAGTCTGACAGCTCCCTTTAAACACATAACAAATTGCGTCGCAATGAAAAGTGAAGCTTCATCAAAGAAATTACACAGACAAAATGTAAGCTTTTCAATCTGACTTTGTCTCTATGTGAGCAGGAGGCATTAGCATGTACGCAGATGGGTCATGGTTGCATATAGACAGCATATAATAATGAACAAAGTGAAATTAGTAGCAACAAGTCCTACTTAAAACAAGTTCTTGTACTTGTTTCAAGTAGGACTGTTCCGTTGGAAATTAGACTGTAAGAGTAGCAACAGGGTATAATAAGAATAGCTATCTAGAAATGATTTGATTGTCAATACCATGTAGGTGGTTCAGACAGAAAAAAACAAGCAACCAGTCAGCAGTGACTCACCAAATGTGTGACAACTCTAAAATTGGTAGCTTAGATTTAGTGAAGAACTCTTTTGCTGCTGAACCTGAAAAACACAGAGTGAAGGCAGCACAATCAATCAGTATTATTCCAAAAGAAAAGCTTCTTTTATGCAAATGTGCTCCTGTTTTGTTTTTCTTTTACCAGGTATGAAGCCAGTGAGGTCAGGCTGAATGGTTTTGAACTGGTTAATGTAATACTGTCTCTGCTCATCTGTGATCTTCCAGGGATCGTCGTAGCTGCTGGACTGTCGCTGGATCTCATTGGTCGTTGCAGCGGAAGCCACAGTTCGTATCGTTGTGTTTTCCTACAGGAAACACAAAATGATTGGACACCTATGCCTGGACTTTAAACATAGCACAAAAAATGCAAATGTAGCAAATGAAAAATGTTTTTCTGTTGAAGTAAAGACAGTTAATTGTGGATAAATCAAAGCAGAAAAACCACAATGAACAATGATGGGAATATTTGGGGTAAATGTCACACCAATGTGACGCCTGTTGTTGATTTAATGACTCAAATATAATAAAAGTAAACTAAAAAAGGGGGGAAGTCCACCTAAAATAAGCCACTCAATGCAGGGGCCGTTGTCAGCGCAACGTCACACCTACCGGTCAAGTTTCAGTCTAGCACCGCTAGCAGACAAACCCCTGCTATGAAAAGCTGACTAGAGTCAAACTGTGGTTTAATTTCATGTTTTATGCTTGCAGACTCTAATGGCACCATTTCATCTGATGAAAGAGTTGACGTTCACCATGAGGTTGCACACAAGCTGTTACAAAACAGTGTGGAGTCACGCACCTATTAGTGATTATGTTATATTTATTTAGCTGATGCAATACAAGTGAGAAACGCATTTAGGGGTAATGTGGGGGGTTCAGTATCTTGCCTAAGAATGTGTTAACTCTACCTGGACTGATGAGGGGTGCATTGCTGGGAGCGTGCTGGAGGGAGGGGTGTCTGCTGTAAAACTGACCCAACTTTCCTGACTTGGAGGAGGGGGCGAATGTGACGACCACATGCCATCACCGGTAACTGGACCTGGAGGGAAGACCAAAGGCAAAAGCATGCTGTAACATCCCACATGCTTTACTATTCAACTAGCACTGATTTTATTCCTTTTTTTAAAAACACTGCTATCACATTTTGTGCTGACAAAAGCATTTACTGATCATGTGATGCCTACTCTCTTCCTCTGATGACTGCATGCAGCCTTTCTCAGCAAAGTATTAACAGTATGCAAACACCAGGAAGTAACAACACAACTAATGTGCTTTAATGCTAAATCTTTATCACTTAAAGTCACAATTAAGAGTTGAGGTGTGATTGGGTTTGTAAGAAACCGCTGCTCAGGTGTGGCCGTTACCTGCTTGTGGTTCTCTGAACTGCGTCCACACAGCTCCGGCTGCAGCCACCACCGGTTGTCTTTCTGCGTTTCCTCCGCTATGTTGCCGCTTGTGTTTCCTCCAGGTGTGAGGGGAGGTGGGGGGAGACTGGTGTGGCGAGACGACCGGGGATGTCGGTTCGGGCTGTGAACGCAAGCAAACAGAAACATTAAAGATAGAGCCGATAAAAAGAAATATCTAGGATTTGATCAAATAAAATGGGTGTACCAAAAAAGTAGCTGCACAACCTTCTTGTGGCTTTCAAGGGTTATGATTAGATCATATCTCGTACTGCATGACTTCAATATTGAGTACGGAACATTTGAACCATGTATGGGCCAACAAAAGCTACTTCACATGTGTGTTATCAGCATTATCGCACGTGCGAGATGTTTAAGCAGCAAGTCAGTGAGTGTTACACAACTCGTACTCGGATGTGGACAAGTGACCGGCACATCAACACTCACATCAGAAAATAATCTACACAACAAGTGAAGCAACGTGTGGAGGAAATACACAGGAAGTAGTATTGCGGGGGGGACTGGGCCACTGAAATATGAAAACAACAAGTACAGTAGGCGAGTGTCTAAATGGGGACAGTTAGTCACTAACCTGTGGTTCTATGCTGGGTGCTACGGGCTGGATGACCTCGTGGACAGGATGTGAAGTGGATGAGGGGGGGCCTTTCTTGTTCTGGAGACCCCTGCCTGGTGGTCTTGGTATTACAGCAGTACCAGAGGCTGGGTACAAACCCTGGCTGTCTGTATCCTGGTACAGTGCAGCGTGCCTCGCTTCTGCCTCGTTCTTCCCCACGACGAACCTGGGCAACGGCAGATCTTTGACTGTAGAGACAGAAATTTTATTTAGTTTCATAAAGGAGTCTTAATACACAAAGCCTGATGACCGAATCACTCCTAAAGTGTCACATATTATCAATTTGTGATGGATTCCAGGAGCTCTGTGTTCACCGCAGTTAATGACTCTACATTTCCCAGAATGCCTTGAGGAGATGTATACACTTGTTGCAGTCATCTGATATTATGGCTCATAAAGAGAGTGACAGCTGTAAATTTGGAAACAGTGTGAGTAATCCTTTCAGAACAGTCGCTTCCTCAAAATGAAACAAACCGGCACTATATAAGCTGTGTTTGTGTCCTCTAAAGTCGGCTTCTGTGATGTTGAACATCAGAACAAAACAAGAAAAATGTACCGTTAGATGTTGCAGCCCTGTACTTTTGTGCTGGTTTTTGTACAAGTTCTGAAATTTTTGGTATCACACTTTTCACATAATATAAGTAATGAAACAACAATGGGGTAAATAAAATGAACAAGGCAGAATATAGTACACCATAAATGTGTTTGAAAGATCTGAAATGCAGAGAGCATGAAACAGATATGAAGCAGGAGCATGGGCGCTATCAGCGGGTTAACGTTTTATAGGAAATAAACTGTAACCACAGAGAAATAAAACATAAATGCAGATAACCAGGGCTTTGAAAAAAAATGTTAAATGCAGGAAATGCTGATTAACTTCCTTGGGTTTGTTCTGTCATTCAAAAATTAGGAGCAACATAAAAATGATAGAAATAAGAATTTATCCATTTCATTCCAGAGAAAATGTGCAATAGTTCCACATCTTCTAGTCATGTAGGTAGTAGTGGGTTAACTCCTTTTTTCCACTAGAAATGTTTATCTTGTGCAGATTACTGCAAGTCAAATATTAGACTCGTATTCAGATATCTTTTAGCTATTTTTAGCTGGGTAAGGCTTCGATGGGCATTCTTCCTAGGTTTTTAAATTGCCACTATGCAAATGAAATTGAAAAGCTGAAAACAAAGCTGCCTTATGCTTAACACTTCTAAAAATATACTTTCACAACTCACAAATTGAGAAAAAAAACAAAAGAGAACATGTGAAAACAGGAATATGGACTGAGCATGAAACGGCCACAGTAAAACATGACGGCACCCATATTCTAACATATGAATATTTCTTTTTGGAATTATTATAATCCACCTCAAAAAGTTCAAAAATTCCTTAAATCATTTTCCGCACAACTGATCCGGCTTCAGATCGTCTGAAAACACAAAGTGAATTATCACTTTAATCCAATTCAGCTGGTAATAAGCGGCATCGACTTGAGACAACATCACTTTGAAGACAGACTGGCTCCCATAGCTTAAACAACACCAAAATGAATAAACGTCGTGTTGCACAAAGTGTCCATTTTTCTGAGAGGAAGTCACCTCTGTGCTTCCTTATGTACTTATCAAATTACGAAATCATTTCAGCAAGTTGCAATTTCAGGGCCAAACGTGTAACTATGTGCAGTGGATGATTGTTGTTGTTTTTCCAGAGAAGTAACACTAGTTTTCCCCTCTTAATCCTATGGCTTAAGTTAAAAGAGTCTTTTTTTGTTTTTGTTTACTTGTATAACAAAATATTACCAATATAAAGGAAGAAGAGATAATAGTAATTTTGCTTCCTGTGTTACAACCTCAGATTAATCTAGCTGTTATTTGGACAATGAAAGCTTTTAACCACTCTGGTGAAGCAAAAAACACCTCAATGTTCCCAAAGTTTGAAGTTAAACAGAGAACTTAATTTGTGCAATGCCAGCAGAAAGAAGAGGCCAAAAAGGTGCCAAGCAGTGACAATGAGTAAATTCAAGTTTGGACTCACCCGAGTTGAGGCTTTCCACCCTAAGGGGCAGCCCAGACTGGGCGATGGCAATAAGCTTCAAAGCAATGTAGAACTGGCTCCGTCCAAAGTGACCCAGCCGAGTAGCTCCGCATAGCTCTGTGATCTAAACACCCCCCACACACACAAGGACAAGGAGGAACAGTTAACAACATTGTGTTCATTTGAGAGGAGCAAAGAATTTCTCTGACAATCCACATCTTAGTAAATATATCATCCAAGACATAAAGAAAAAAGAAAAACACAACTAAGATATTACTATTATTCATGATTTAGTGAAGGGGTCGGGGTTTCCTCTTGTGCGGTCAAATAAAACACTGTAAACACTTGATAAACTGCCTTTAGTCACAAATGCAGCACAAGCAATCCTCTCATTTATTGTGTTTACTGGCAGATGTTCAGTGGGTCTCAGCAGTTATAAGCCTGATTAACACATATTTGGTTGTGCTTTTACATCCACCACAGAAAGCCTTGTGTAAAATAGTAGCTTAAACAGCACAAGAGAAACTATAAAATGTCTCAAATGTGAACAATATTAAATCATAAATAGTATGGTGATAATCTGCAAATTCATGGTGTTTGATACCGATACAGTTTAACTTGATAACGTCACAATCTCCCCTCAACTGAGTCCTTCAGTGCCTTAGCCCACCACAGCTGACTGATCCCTCTTTTGCTGACAAAGGACTTAATCTGAGTGTGTGAGCATACAAAGCACCAGTCACTTTTCTCAGCCTGTTACAACACAACACTGTAGCGTCTCATGGGCCAGCACAGAGCTCAGTGTAGATTTTCAAAAGTAGACAACAACAACGCTGCCTGATTCTTGTACCACACAGCTCCCCTTGTTGACCTTGAAAAGGATGCTGACTCACAAACTGCAAATACTGGCCTGCTGAAGACCTGGAGTCACAAGAATAGGCTGCTGCAGTTTAAATGGCTACTCATGACTCACGGTTGTTATAAGGGACACTGTAGATGTGATTATCAGAAATTAAACTTAAAAACAATGTTTCAAGATGGACATTGTGATGTGTGGATATACAATAGTCCTATCAACATGCTAAAACTTTGTGTGGGACATAATTTACTCCAATGTAGGATTCTAGGATAAAACCCTTAATATGACGAGCAGATTTTGTGTGTGCACAATGAAAGGAGTGAAGAACCAGGGGAATGCGGAAAAGGTTTAATCATTAAGAGAAACGCTTTATTTATAATATAATATAAAAGGCTGACAGGAAGGGTGGTGTCAGCAGTGGCTTGAAATTGAAATTATTACTAGAGCACACTGTAAAACCACTAATTAGTTTGATCATTTAAAATCACCACCATAAAGCTTCGTATGATAAGTGCAGCATCTGAGAATCCAAACTTAACCAAAACAACAAAACAATCATGAAAAGTTAGATCTACTCAAGTCAGAATTTGAATTAGAATATCAAACAACTGTTTCAAATGCTTCAAATAGTTAGCATTCATTTGTACTTGGGTTTGCTCTTATTAAAACAACTTTAAAAGTATTAGGAGAGAAAGATAAGCACCTAAAGTTATTTTTTTCCAGGCAGCTCTTAGTGTAACCAATGCTAATGCATCCTTACAGGGCATAAACACAATTGATGGTTGATCTATAAAGTCTGTGCAGGAAAACAGACTCTTCACAGACAGATTTGAGGTTATTACTTTAATAAATCACATTGACAAGTAGACACTGTGACATCAAGTTTGTGTTTCGACCATGTCAGCTCAACCCAGTAACAGAAAGACAGATGTTGGTGAAGGGAGAGGACAGGAAAGAGGGGGTAGTAATGTGAAGCACAGGGCTGATGAGCACAGTATTTATTGCGTTATGCAGATTGGATGTTGCTCAACGCACCACCACAGAAAGGCAATTGAAGAGCAGGCTTAACAGCTTCTCGTGTGTGTATTATGATGGCAGTTTGAGACTTAATTTCCAAGCGTTGCTAACATTAGCCAGAAGAAGGTGTGTCTCTTGCTGCGCAGCTATGCTAACCAGCCAGGCTAACCTCAGCTAAACAGGATGACAGGTCAGCCCTGACAGACAGCCAAGTTTATGCTTTATACGTTCAAAGCGCCATGTTTTGTGGTCAGCCTCACAGTACGGTGATAGCAGTTTAAAAACAGATACCTGCTATGATTAGCTTACCTGCAGGACAACTTCGCTGGGTAGCTGGGCCGCCCGGAAAAGGTCAAGAACTCTCCCATTAGAAGCCACTTTTTTGGTGTTGTCCGTGTCGCAGTAAACGAACAATTCCGAATAATATTTCTGCTCGACATCAGTCAGCGTTAGACTTTCCATCGTAGTACCAAGTGAACTGGGAAACCAGACTAGTTGGCTGTTGATTAGCCCTTAGCCAATGGCTGGAGCAGGATCCGAAATGGGCGAGACTTCAGATCCCCAACTTAGCTAGCGTTACTTCCTAGCTAACGGTGAGGTTAGCTGTAATAATGTTCACAACACGCTGTGTCGACTTGTTGTCGTGTGGTCCCACTCTTTTAAAACGTCCCTTTTAATGTCCTCTGGCAAACAGTACCGTCACCAAGTTGATGTTTCAAATGAGGAATGCTTTCACGCTGTTAACCACTTAGTGAACTTACTGGGCAGCCAAGCCAAGTGGCCAACAGCTGGCTAGCTTTGCAGTGAGCTAACAGCTACCTTGAATCAAAGTCAGTGGCACTCACGGCAGGCTAACTAGCAAGTCGTAAAGTCCGTCCACCTTCTGGATCTGGACATCGGCCGCGTTAATCTCACACTACAGAACTTCTTCCCCCCTGAATCCGCTACAGGGTTATGGTTCTGCGTTTCGCAAGGGACAGATTCCTCTGCGGGGCCGTTAGAAATAAAGTTTCAGGGTCTTTGGGCTCCTTCCTCTAGTAATCATAGCCGCCATTCCTGCCTCCACTGTCAAGTCAGTCAGGGTGAAATCATAACTTCCGGTTGAACCCTTCAAACTAAAAGTAATGGACGCAAATACCACGAAATATTTATTTTTATCATAATTACTGATATTGTCACCACCTTGAAATAGTGTTGAAGGAAGTAATAGTGAAACTCTGTATCAGCCCTGTGTCTTTTATGAATGAAGCATCTTAAGCCGACCTGCACTACTGTCTTTTGTTGTTTACACATCTACATTATGAATATTTATAAACACATATATAGGTCAAAGTAAATTACATTGAGATGAATATGGATGGGGGTCATTGTCAAAGGTTTTTTTGTGGGGGGGAGAGAGGGGATACACAGGGCTATCTCTATCTGAGCACACAGGCTGCTAACAAATTGAATTTAATACATTTCTTCATTAAAAAAACAACAACTTAATTCTCCATTACACAAATGGAAAAAGAAAAGCAATGTTTAATTAGTAGAAGGCTTATATTTTTCACTTTAGTATAGCTCCTAACTTTGATATGTGTTGTGTTTTTTTATTTTTGTATAAACATCAAGGATAAACACAAACCAGCCTCAGTTAATTTTAAAAATGTTTCAGAAGTGGCCTGTGTAAAGAAAGTAGGAATAAATTGTAGACAGCAATGATTTCTCTAAAAGTGTAAGTGTATTTAGAATTACACTGTACGTGTTCTGTATTAAAGCTCCACGCAATTTTTTGCCATAATTCCTAAAGCAAAAACAGACAACTTCCTATATGATCCCAGGCGTCTTATCAACTAACTTGACGTTTAGCGACGTCACTAGGCTACGATCCGAGTCAGCGCGAGCTTGCTTGACTTGCGGGGACCCGGATGAGCGGTTTCAAAATAAAAAAAAATTGCAATTCTTCTATTACTCGAAATTAATAGAAAGTGAACAATTAACAGCACGAGAATGCAAATGTAATACTTTGTGATTGTTATGTCTTTCAGGAGTTACTTATGTTAGTTCACTGTTGCATTGTTGTATCTGTCAACTTTATTTCTTTACGGAGCCAGTCATCCACTCTTTAAACATGGGGGTGGTCAAGCTTTAAAAGATTTAAAAGACTGATAGAGGGAGGATCATGCATTTTAATACATTCAGCGCTTTTCTATTTATCACATTCTTTTATATAAAATGACATCTATTTTGCAGTAGGACTTTGATGTTCCAACATCTATGCAAACGGATTTCCCTCATAAAAAACATCCCTTGCTTGCAGAGACGGAAAAGGAGGCCAACATAAACTCAACACATCTCCTAGCTCTTTAAAAACCTAATATGGGACAGTGTTCCTTAAAGTATGGCATTGTGTCACGATGAAGTCAGATGAGCTCTCATGCTGCCTTCGGGAACTATAGGAAATTAAGTCAGAATTGACAACTGTTATTATTAAAAAATTAAATGTGCATTTCACATTTTGTATTCGCAAGTAATTACATACTACTGTCACTTAATTACATTTTATCCAACTACTTGCGCACACGAGAATTAATTGTGCTTTTTAATACCCATCCCTCTGCCGTCACTCGCGTTCTAACAGCAACTTTTACGAGCTTTCTTTGAACGCAGCAATATTTTCACCAGCGCCGACTCATCAGAACTCGTCCATCACTTCATTATAGGCAAAACAACCACAATTAGTAAGGTAATAAATAATATTGCAGTATCGTGTTTTAGATTGTTCTGTGTAAACTTTTGTGAATTCGTTTTTTTTTTCATTATATACCACGTCAGGTTAGCCGGCATAACTCCGTCCGCCCTCAGCAGATCATTTGTCTGGCGTCAGTAGCTCACAGAGCGGATGTCTGTTGCTCAGAGAGAAAAGATTTAATGTTACCCGAAGTCTTTTAGAATGTCTCTCGTTTGCCAATAACAACCCGCACCTAAGATTTAATCCACATTTTAAAAACGAATAAGTTACAAATAGCATTTACGGCTAGCTCTGAGCGCTAATCTTCTATTTCCGCATTGGTGATGGTACACCCTGTTCAGGTTTAGGCATGTTGATCTCAGTGCTGCAGTCACTTCTCCTGTTTAATGTGGATAGGTCTGCTTTTTCTCTATGCACATGATAAACTTGAATAGAATAGATTCCTTTATTTTAATGGCAATAGCATGGCATCTCTTGCGAGAATGGAATCCCAAACTATATTTGCATATGTAAAAAACATTTTTTTTATAAATAATTGTAATTAATCGGACAATGGTGGTAAAGACTGGGATGATGGGTCCTACTGTTAAAAAACTACATTTGAGGAAAATTTGGAGTTGAAATAATGCAATTTAAAACGCTTAAAATATGACAGAGTGTTGGCTTAGTCAATAAGAAGAGTCAGATGATCCTTTTCTGGCTCTAATATCTTCAAACAAAGAGCAGGTCTGCTTAAATCTAATTAGTCTGTTGTAATTAGTCTACTTTTCTCTTTTTGCTTTCAGAAACAATGAATGTCTCACATGAAATAAACTTGCTGGTGGAGGAGATTCAACGTCTCGGCAGTAAAAGTGAGTGGAGGCTGGGATCTTATCCTGCAGGATGGCATGTTTACTCTTGGTGAATGTACTATGATGGCATGTTATATCATGAGTTCAAGCATGCAGTCAGGTGATGCCCATCACCAGTTCTGGCTCACCTGATCTAACACTGGAAACATATCAATTGATCCCTCAAAACCCTGTAAAATACATTAAAATCTATTATTGTTGAATGTCATTTGTCTTTCTATGATCATCTTTTAAATTATCTGCACAAATGTCTTATTTCAGATGCCAGTGGTCAAACCAGCGTGAAGTTTGGGGTCTTATTTAATGATGATCGTTGCGCCAACATCTTCGAGGCATTGGTGGGCACCCTGAAGGCAGCAAAGAAGAAGAAGGTGATTGACTTCCAAGGAGAGCTGCTTCTGCAGGGTGTCCATGACAACGTCGAAATCACCCTGCTGCAAGAGTGAGACATGTGTTTGGATGGGAAGGCCTTCTAGGAGCTGTGGGTCTGGCTGAATCCTTCCAAATACTGAGCTCCTGCAGTGCATCAGCCTGGCTCTGAGCATTTTCTGTCATCCTTATTCATTAACAAAGCTCATTGTGTAAACTGAAGCACACTAACCAATCAGATCAGACCTAACAGTACAGTTACAGGCATATCTGCATGATTGATTTCAGTGTGCCAAATTTTACAGCCTGTTTTGGTTTTCAGGCGGTGATCTTAATCTAAAGCCTCTTTCACACTCAGACCGCAGCTCTGATGTCTTTTAGATATTTCCTGGTGGGGCTGCATCAGTCTTTTGTAAACTTTCCTTTTCCTATCCCTGAGTATTGAGTCAGCAATTCTCTCTTAAGAATTCAAACCTCAGTTGTGTGGAAAGTGCTTTAGATTAAAATCATAAGGACATTTGTATTTTTTTCTTTCTAATGGACTGCCATTTAATCCACCACAGCTTTCATTTTGATACTTCCAAGACTGCGCATGCATGAATCAGGAATGTAATATCTTAACTCGTTAATTAGATTTTTTTTTTATGTGGATCTCAGTCAGATGCCTCTCTTTACATTTTGAGTGTTATGAAATACATGGCATGGCAACTTCAGCAGTCATTTTCACACTTTCAATTGGAGCTCTTTTGTAATCGCTGCATGAGGCAAGTTTTCCCTTTACACTGTCTAGAAGCCGTTATTATCCCATCACGTAAGTATCAGGTATTCTGATGGGTAATACTGAAAAAAAAGAAGAAAAATATTTAATGCAGCAATGGTAGAAATGACAGTGTGTGTTTACCATCAGTATCACCAAATGATTGTTCCATTCAATGTTTACATGAGCCACTTCTGCTACCTCCTGTGGACTTATATAGGACCTTATTTGTGGTTTTTGAAATTCAAGAACAGTTTCTTCAGAGAGACTCGGACCACAAAGACAGTTTAAGTGCATTTCAAAAAAGGCTCTCAGCTTTTTTGTATTCATTGCAATGTGCAAAAAGTGGTTTTTATTCTGACTTTTTGATGCATAGATCATTAATGAATTTTCTCCTCTAAAATAACTCCAAAAATTGCCTTTCCTCGTGAAATACCTGACGAACAAATGGTGAATGTATTTCTTGTGCAATTTTTATCATTGTGTAATTACAGGGTGGTTGGTGTCAAATGCAAAACGGAATCTTTAATCATTCTCAGGACCAAATTCACAGCCAAAATATGTTAGTGACTGTCCTGTGGCTTAATTTAGTTTATTATGTTTTATTATTATTATAATTATTGTAAATATGTGTAATTCTGTTCTGTAGGTCTGATGAAACTCGCAGATCAGGCATGACCACTTCCCCAAAATTTCCTAACTTCAAAACAACCATTTTTAGGTGACTTATTTGATCTTTTTTTTCCATAATGTAAACCTGCACTCAGCCTTATATGGAAGCCCAAAGCTGACCAGATTAATAAAATAGAATAAAATATAAAAGAGAAACTTCCAAGTCGTTCATCTCTGCGCCTCCTTCCTTCTAGTAAGATTACATTCCTGTTTTGATAACCAACCAGTGAAAGGATCTGAGAAGAAGGAAGTCGTTTGCCTGTGGTGCATCACTGTCAGGCTGCAAATAAAAATGGCTGGAGGAAAACAGAACATTTGAAATAATCTTCACATATTACAAAAAGGGGCCGCACAGCGGTGTAGTTAGCACACACGTGTATCAGCAGTGGTAGGAAATGCACAAAAATTAGCGCTTTATTAGATTTTTTTTAAAGCTAATTTATGACTCCTACAAATACTACATCATGGACTACATTTTATTTGGTCCATTTTGTCAGAATTCTAGTTAAAACATTTTTAAAAAATGAGTGCCTCTGTTATAATATTAAAATGAGACGGGTGGTGTGGTTTTATTTAATGTTTATTCCATATTTGCTTGTGCAATTTATTAGATAATGTATTTTTAATTAATCTAACTGAACATTTTGGGCCACTTAAAATATAATTGCAGTTGTCTTAATGACTGCACCTGATGAATCAACCATCCCTAACCTTTTATTTGAATGACATATTTTTTAATTGCCATGTGTTTTGCTAATTTGCATAAGTAACTTTATACGATTTCTAATTAAACTGACCCTTGTGTTGGCCTCTACACATTATTTGCCTCTCATGGAGCAAATGATCTTTTTGAAGCTACGCCTGGTCCACCAGTTTTATTAGACACATTTCACTGCTGTTTTGTCAACCTTGCTAAGTATTGTACTTTGGCTGTTTAAGTTAAGACTTGAAATGTGTGACTGGATCAAAACTTTGTTGAAATTAAGTAAATCAGATGGGCTGCAACTGAAGAGTCTGAAAAGTGAGAAATGAGGATGTTGTCACAAATATCCCCCTGTTGCTCTGAAGAGAGTTTCAGGGGACTTTCTAGTCTTTATCAGAATGGTGCCAATACCTCAAGCCATTTCTGTGAGCTACTGGGATGCCTGCATGATGTGTTCAAGTGCATCATTACTGTATTTTGTACTGGCAATAACAATGTTACAATGTCTCATTTATGGTGGAATACACTCTGAGGAATAAAATCTTTACACTTGAAGCCTTGAAACTTTGTTGTTTGTGCTTTTGTGAATTTGAAACAACATCTGACATTAAAAAAAAAGATAAAAACCTAAAATCCTAAATGTTTTGCTTTTGGTCAGCAACAAAACTTGGTCTTGGTAAGTGAATGTGGCTTTTGCTTGTTTTAGTTTCTCCTTTACTTTTTATTCTGCTTTATTACTGCGTGTTACTGTGTCCTTATACTTTGTACTTTACTATGTCAGTAGTCATCCAACTATTTTTCAGTGTTGTACCCCCTGTGAAATTTTAAGCCAAGAACACTTTAGTTCAGGGACCAGATACAGCACAATTTTAATTTAATTCCTAATTTCCCCATTTATTGTAGTGCAGAGAAGTCCAAGTAGCTTCTCTAGATGTTTACATCTATGGACCTATATATTTTGAGAAAACATTATGGACAACCTGCACTTTCTTGAGAAAAATAAGCACAGTTTCAACAATATTTTGCCTCAGTTAAACATTTATATAATTTCATTTTATTTGAAATATTTTATTATTAATTCATTTTTTATTATATATATATATATTCAAAGTTTTCATTTATTTGATTTTATGCCACTTATTTTTTAAATTTTCTAATTATTTTAACTTGTTTTCATTACTCTGTACTAGCCTACATGGAAAATGGAAATGTTCATAATTATTCAATTACCGTTTTAAGTTTAATCATCAGCCTTAATATTTCAAAGTTTATCCTCGTCCTTATTAATTTTTTTGGTCATTATTAAAATTGAACTCTTTTACACATTTCTATTTCGTCGCACGCTTGTTATTGCATATTTTCCCACGATACTTGAATGTAGCATCAATGGTTGACAGCCACGGCCGGGGGCGGGGCCCCGTGACGTCAGACGTGGAAGAAAACAGCAGAGCAGGAATCAAAACAAGAGACGGACACGCCTTCGCTCTTAAAGGTTATAGCAGCTTATTTGTTATACCTGCTGCAAAAACCAACCCTCCTGCTTGTCGTCCATAAGGAAACTAAAAGCGACCGCGCAGAGGCAACAAGGCGAACGCACCACCAGAATCCACAGGAGAAATGGAGTCCACAGAAATGTCAGACAGCGCTGACAGAAGCCGTTGATAGAGGTCGAAAATAAACACCGACATCTGAATCCTGTACAATGCCCAACCAAAAGAGCAGCAAGGGAAAGAAAAGCAAACGCACGAACAGTAGCGGAGATGAGCAGGAAAATGGAGCCTGTGCGGCCGCAGCAGGAGGCGCAGCCGCGGCTGCTGCTGCACCCAGGAACGAGCGCTCAAGTGGTAAGAGGGGAAGCAGGCGCAGATGTGGTGAAGTTTGGAGATGCTGCCTTTCCTGCCAGGGGAAGCCCTGGCTGTTGTACACGACTCTGACATGCATGCACTGCGACGCTGCAAATATTCGCACCCCTCTGTACACTCGTGCATGAAGGCGAGAGAATGCTTGAGAAACACGGACTTCATTGGTCGATTCAAGGCCTTATAAATTGATTGATTTACGTTTTTATGAACCAGCTAGTAGTAGTTGCTGAACTGCGCTGAAAGCTCAGTTGGTGACACCGATTTTAAAGGCCACTTTGTTTTAGGCAGAAGTAGGTTGTGGAAACAAGTTGAAATCGTGCCAAAGTAGGCATTACTTAGTCTGTCATATTTCTAACACATTCCTGCACACTCTTAAGTTTGGCTTCCCTGCAGGCCTTAGCTGTCTTTTTTTTTCCTGACGCGCACCTTGTCCACACAGTTTATGGCCTTCTTCCTTAACAGCAATACTGACACCTCGCCGCTTGTGCGCGCCCTCAAATTCAACTTCATCCCGTACAGTCTCACAACAGCTGGATAAGTCATCCTGCAGGGCCATAAGCACTCCTACAAACTGCACAAAATTAGATTTAAACAAACTTAACAGCATGACTAATGCACTCATATTTAGGTTAGTCCAACATTGCAGATCGAGTGAATACAGCATCTTCCTGACACTAAGACCTATATTAATTCATTAAAGTAACAAATCAGTGCCTTCTCTGCAAATACACAGGTCTTTATAAAGGGTCTAAGTCATTTTAAAAGTTAGAGTTACTTCTTGTATATTTAGCTTTCATACTCAATATCTCTGAAGTGCTGCTGAAATGATTTATTTAAAAGACTGGGCCATATTTAAGCAGAAATGCCTATAGATCATTTCAGCCTCTCACATGTGGCAGTTTGATGCATTTTCTTATAAATTATTGTAAGGTTCATTGATTTATGAAGGTTCGTGACAATTGTTGCGTTCAAATTAGTCAACGCTGGTATTTTAACCTGCTGCTGTTCACTGTAAGTTGTTTCCAGTAAAATGTGTCACAGACCTAAAAAATGCCCATTTTTCTCTACTCAGTGGTGAGTTACAAAGACAGAGAGCTGACACTGTACCGGAAAAGGAAGGAGGAAACATCCTCCCACACACCCACTGTCATGAGCTACTCCTCGTAGAAACTGTGTGCCCACATTTGTTTGATTTGATTCACATCAAGCCACAATAGCTCGAATGATCCAGTTGAATTTCATAAATAGATGCCGGTAAAGACTGAAAACATTCCTTTTACATTTTCACCTCATGTATTGATTGTTGATATGCTTCTGATGAAGAAACTGCTTTAAAGGCTCTGTTGTCTGTTTCAGTTGGTTGTATTAATATAATATCACCAACCTGAGAATCTGCTTTTGGCACATGGAGCCACGTTTTATAGCTGAAACTAATGATCAGACTGCAGATTGCAAAGTTTCTGTAAAATCCCTAAATCTTATGTTTATCATATAAAAATGAAGCATTGCAGCTTCTTTCTCTAAGCTGAAAACATCCAAAATGAATGAATGAAGCTATAATTAGCCATATCTACTGGACACAGCTTCTCAATTAGCTTTTAGACAATTTTTTAATCATAGTATACAACTATGGATTGTAGATTTAATAACTTTGATGATTTTTACTTGTTTTTTTTTTAATTTGACCAAAAAGGCAGTTCAAAAAGCCTCCACCTTATACTACTTAGACTAAATAAACCTATTAAAGGCAAAAAAAAGAGAGTATTATTTATGAATTTTAAGAAGTCCTCAGCTGCAGCTCGATTGCTGATGTCAGGCAGACCATGTGTAGGTCAGAGGTGTAGCATGCATGTCAGCCAACCCAAAATCTTTTATAATTGAATTTTGATTATGTTCATCTTTCTTTTTTCTAGCTTTTTAAGATCCACTGGCTCTTTTTTTCTTTTCTTTTTTCTAAATATAATTCTGGATGCTGTGTCTTCTGATCTAAAGTTCAGAAACCTGGGGCTTTCATGGTCTGGGGCTGCATTTTTTTTCACATGGAATGAGTAACTTGCACATCTGGGAAGGAAACGTTCATACTGACTGATTTAAACCGAAGCATTTCTCATTTCAGAAAAACTACATTCTGCACATTTTCAGCATGGCTCTGTGGTAGAAGAGTCCTGGCTGAAGTCTAGACATGTAACCGGTTAATGATCTTTGATTCCTTGTGAAAACTCAACATAACAACCCTTCTCCTTCTTCTTCATCTGTTGTCATTCAGAGGTCCAGTGTGCCACTCCTCTGGGCTGCAGCTTGGGCTGCTGCATCGACCTGGAGAAGGACGACTATCAGCGGGTGCTCTGCAACAACGAGCTCTGCCCTTACGGCAACTGGATGCATCTGCAGTGCTTCTACGAGTGGGAGAGCTCCATCCTCGTCCAGTTCAACTGCATCGGCCGTGCGCGCTCCTGGAACGAAAAGCAGTGCCGGCAGAACATGTGGACCAAGAAGGGCTACGACCTGGCCTTCAGGTTCTGCTCCTGCCGCTGTGGACAGGGTCACCTGAAGAAAGACACGGACTGGTATCAGGTTAAACGCATGCAGGACGAACGCAAGAAGAAGCCGTCGGAGAGAAGTACTGGCAGGACTGGGGCCAGTGCAGGGGCTACAAGCTCCAGGGATGGGGTTTTTGAAGAGCCCAAGAAAAGTAAACCAATAACAGGAGCAGGAGCAGGAGGAGGCAAACTAGCTCACAGGGCCTCCAGTCAGGATTTACCTCGTAGACAATCAATGGACCGACAGAACTCTGCAGAGAGAGGAGCAGCTGGAGGAGGAGGATATGCCCCTGGGGGGTCTTTTCCCCTGGTACCTTCTCAAAAGTCTCCATGTGACTCCCCAGGACAGTCTCCTCCGACTTGTTTCCCCTTCTCCCCGACTGCTGTCCTCGGATCAGGAGGTGTAGGAGCAGGTCTGCGGGGCTCCCGTCAGCTCGGAGAGTTCTTCAAATCAGCCGTCCACATGGACCCTCAGAGAAAACACCTCCTGCTTGGGGGAGCTCTGAGTCGGGGAGGAGGCTGCTCCTTAGGACCCCCTGGCGGTTCATCTGTTGGTCCTCACCTTGATCCCGGGTCTGTTCTTCCAATCCAGCTCCCCTTTGGCCTCCCGCTTCATCACCGCCTCCCCCCTGGCAGTGGAGGTGATGGTGCCCACTCCCACCCAGTGCAGTTCCTGAGGAGGCTGGACCTCTCGGAGCTCCTCACCCACATCCCTCGCCACAAACTCAACACATACCACGTTCGCATGGAGGATGATGCCCAAGCAGGCCAGGGGGAGGAGCTGCGCAGGTGAGGCCTCTCGGAGACGCTTGATTAGTTCCCATTTATTAGTTGTGATTAGTTTAAAAGTTTTTGTTGCATCACAATATTGAAATTAAATGTTGAAATAGGAAGGTTGCTGGTTCAATCCCCATGTTTGGAGACAATACAGGTTAACACATGAAACTGTCTACAAAATGACTTGTAGTATGAAATAAACTTAGGACTGAGAAGAAAGTAAACACGTTGATTGTAATCCAGTTAGCATGATGGCGTTTTACTCTGATCTCGTCCTTTAGGTTCATCCTGTCTGCCCTCAGCGCGAGCCAGAGAAATGTGGTAAACTGTGCGCTGTGCCACCGTTCGCTACCTGTGTTCGAACAGTTTCCTCTGGTGGATGGGACGCTGTTTCTCAGCCCGTCTCGCCACGATGAGATTGAGTATGATGTCCCCTGCCACCTTCAAGGTCAGCTTTTAAGAACAAGTATGGCGTCATACACGGCAAATACATGGAACATGTTGGTCTTACTAACAGGAAAAACTAAAAATTAAACGTCTATAAGTGTTACTGAAGTTGTATTACAGGCATTTATAATACAATTACATACAGATGTAAGGAGGAAGTGTCATTTAAAAGCTGCATCACATTTTCTTTTATTCCAGTCAGCATCTCTATTGACAAGTACGATTGTAGAAGTTTTACACAATGCAAAGGTAAAAGCTTTAAGGCCGTTCCAGACAGAAAAGCTGGCGGTTGACAATCAGGAACATCTGACATCCCAGCTTTTTCTCTTTTCAGTGTGTCCTTGCTGTCTGTACTGGTGATTTTGTGTACAGAGTGGCTCTAAGAGAAGCTTAAGTAGCAGTAACTGTTGATTTTCAGTGCACAAAACTTGATAATGCTTGATAAAAACATAAATGTATGAAGTAATGACGGCCACACCATCAGTTTTTTGTTTACCTTTATACTGTACCCTGGACCTCAATGGTATTTCTCAATGGACCCAATGGTACCTATTGCAGCTTGGGATGGAACGTTGTCTTTCCTGCAGAAGGCACGGTTCTTCTTTATATACCACAACAGAAAAGGTCGGTTAGAAACTCCATGTAATTAGTAGAGGTTGTTTTGTTACCCTAAAGGGAACTACCATCTCAATCCCCATTATTCCAGCCCAAAACATCACTTCACTACCACCTGGCTGACTTGGTAGCCTTGTTGGGACATGGTGGCTATCTACCAACCATTCAGAACTACATCCATCTGGACCCTCCAGTGTAGCACGGCAAAGATCAGTGAATAAAAATGAGTCTTCATGTATTTTTGAGCCCACTGCAAATGTTTTTCTTTGTGAGAATTGGTTAACGGTGGCCGAAATACAGCTTTATGCATAACTGTAGCTTCTGGAGTTACCTACATGGAGAGGGTCTTGGGATTCTGGAAACACCAGCAGCTTCAATGCTCATCAGTTTTTTTTTCCCAACAGCTGCTGTCATAATACGATGCATGTGCCTGATGGAGAATTTCCTTGATATGCTTGTTGCAAACAAACCTGTTTGCTCCCTGAATCAGAGACAGATTTTTTTAATAGTCTTGCTTAAGTGTCCAATGTTTTCATTCCTTTCACAAAGCATTGCACTACTTTACACTTTTCATTGTAGAAAGATCCTTCTTTTTCCACATACTGCATGGAACCTGGGACTTGCTTAATAATGTGGACCATTGTTATTGTTATTATTATTATTTTTATTTTGAGTAGTTTTGCTTTCGTGAGAAATGACACACAAGCTAAGTCCTCCACAGAAAATGAATATTTCAAGTGAAACTCTACATCAGGGATCCTCAATCCTGGTCCTTGGGAGCTGGTATTGTGCAAGTTTTAGAAGTTTCCCTGCTGCAACACACCTGATTCAGGCTCCGACTTGATGTCAAGCTCTGCACTAGTCTGGTAATTACCCATTGACATGAGTCAGGTGTGTTGCAGCAAAGAAACTTCTAAAAACCTGCAGGACTCCGGCCCTCGAGGACCGCAGGGCCAGGGTACCAAGTTGGAAGTTGGAACTTGGTATTCAGGATTGGATTTGAAATCAGTAGCGAAACATTTAGTTACTTCGTATATTTACAGTTCTTTTTGGATCTTCAACAACAGTAAGATTGTGAAACCGGTGCTTACAGGCACTCTGTCTGGAGGCTTCCGTAACCTTCCCAATTACTGGAAACAGGTTTTTAGGGAGCAGGATATTCAAGAGACAGGAGCTCTGTTTTTGAGACAAAAAATTAAGTGAATATTTATTTTCCGAAGAATATTTCTCATGAAAATCCACTGCAGTTGAGTCCCAGAATAAAATATATCTCACAGTAAATCCCCTCTGTGTTCAGACTGTTGCATCTTTCATCAAACAAAGGAAAAAGCATCCATCAGTGAGCCCAGTCCACGCTGTGTTTATAGACATGAAAGGGTTTTTGCTGGCTTCTTCACAGTCCAGCATGAATGTGAATTAGTACAGCAGCAGCATGGAGCATCTTTGATGTACTAGTCAGCGAGCTTTGATATCTGTGTCCTTGATATACATAAATATGAAAGAATCATATATTCAGTTTTTTATCTTCTCTATCTTACCGACAATAATTTCCCTCTAAGAGGGATAAATAAAGTATTTTTCATTTCATTTCATTTCATTATCTTGCAGAATAGAAATGAAGGTGAAGGAGTTAAGACTCTTGTACTGACCTAAAAATAACGTTTAAATTTGTGGCTTTTACCACATCTTCAAATTTACTATAAAAAAATTGGACCTTAAATTGTCATGTACATGAAATGTGCTAAACAAATAAACTTGCCTTGCCTTAAATGTTCATCATCATAGTTCCGTCATGATTATGGAGTTGGATTAACACCGCTTTCATACGGTTTCAGACCGTTAGCCAACAAGTCAGTAATGAAAGTATTTCATTTAAGCAGCACTCTGGTCTGCCATTTGCACAAATGAATAAAAATGACCCAGCTGATGTTGTCTTTTAAATAATCGAACTGTTCCCCGTCCTCTTGCGACAGGTCGGTTAATGCACCTCTACGCCATCTGTGTGGACTGTCTGGAGGGCGTCCACAAGATTGTGTGCATAAAGTGCAAGTCACGCTGGGATGGAAGCTGGCACCAGCTGGGAACCATGTACACCTACGACATACTGGCTGCTTCGCCTTGTTGCCAGGTAGACACTCTGATCTCTGAGCGTTATCCATGAGCGCATAAAATAAATAGAGCGAGTATTTGATGGAGTAATACTTTTTAATCCCATAATGGGGAAGTATGACAGCTCTAGTGTATAATATGTAATACACAGTTATCTCTCCTTTAATAATACCACTCGGTGTTGTTTTATAGTTCCAGAGAGTTTAAACAATTGCTTGCTATCAGCTAAAACCTCTTAGCTGTAGATACAAATGTTAGAACAAACAAACAAAAAAGTGACATTATTATTATGTTGACCTGTAAAACTGATCTGTTTCTGGATACAAGCCTTCTTTAAAGAACCAAAAAGTCAATAAAAGAAAGTTTCTATTTGAGAAAAAAAAATGATGCCATGAATAATGATAGAATTTGGATATGCTAAGGTTTGAGTTTTCCTTGAACAAAGCAATTAAATGTGGGGTAAATTGGGTTTGTCTCTGACTTTTAATGCAGTAGAAGTGTGACAAACTGGACTTCAAGTACTTGATCAAGTGTAAACTTATGTTTCGAAAGTGTGTGGGAAAAAATGCCCGTTCTGGATGCTCAATCAGTCTGTTACCATCACGTTACACGTTCATTTCACCGGGCGATGACATGTTGTTAAACCTTTTACTTGACATTGTGTCCTGTGTGTCCTCAGGCTCGCCTCAACTGTAAGCACTGCGGGAAGCCGGTGGTGGACGTTCGAGTTGGGATGCAGTATTTCTCCGAGTACAGTAACGTCCAGCAGTGCCCTCACTGCGGCAACCTGGACTATCACTTTGTTAAACCCTTCTCCTCCTACAAAGTGCTTGAAGCTTATTGACAAATGTTTTAATGCATGCTAGTTGAGCTGCTTTTGTTATCTTTTTTTTTCTAACAGTCTAGGAAAGATTTTGTTTTTGGGGCCTTAAGGTGGTTTTTATCATTCTAAGTTCTCTCCTTTTTTATGAAAATGGCTCTGATTAATAGAAAAACTGTTCCAAGACAGTGTTTCTGCTGAGAGAAGTGTTGATAACGTGTTGAACTGACATTTAAGTCGAGAAAAACACATTTATCTGTGACAAGTGAATGTATCCGTATGCCAAATTTACTTTTATTTTTTACCAAAAACAACCTTGAATAAAGGAAAATATTCACACTGATGCTGGTTTGATACGTTTCTCACATCTTGCGCACTCTGGGATAAAGAGTCAACACACAGATCTGCAGTTGTAATAATCAAAGGGTGGGGGGGGGGAGGCAGGCGGGGGCACAGACTGGCAAAAGGGGGGCATATGCAAATGAGACCTTGAAAAAATAATAATAAAGGGTCTGGATTTTATGAAATAATTGACTAATTATTACAATTAAAATGGCCATCTCACATAAAACGTAACAGCCAATTAATTTCTTTATGATCACCAGTTGTTTACTGAGGATGGTCCTGCATTAAACGGCTTCAATCACTGCTGCACAAACATTTATACTTCATTTATATCTAGAAAAGCAACACCTCCGAGCCCAATCAGCGGTTTGATCAGTTTCTTTAGCATTGTTGGTGTTTGCAGAGTCATCAGAACTGGTGGTTTCATGACTTTTATGTGCTCTTCTGAAAATGGAAATAGTTTTAGTTTTATCACCCAATTAGGCAGTTGGCAAGATGAAGTTGATCCAAACATTAATAGAAGTACACTCTATGCTGCATTCACTTGCACTTGGGAATCTGAGGTTTGCCCACGGACGTTTAAGCTGAATATTAGAATTTGACTGTCTAGTTATGGTGTGGCACATGAGGGATCAGTCAGATTTTAGAGAAGGCCCCACCCCTGCAAAGGGTTTAAATGTCTTGACATGTAGGAAGGGGGCAAAGAAAAGAAAAAAACATTGTAATGAATAATAGGAGCTCATTTGGCCAAAAATCAAGCATAGACATCATCACCTGAGCTAACCAGACACTTCCAGTGTTCTTCCTCCTCAGAAAATCAAAACCAACTCCTCAGAGGGCTGAAAGAATCTTACTGAACGGATTCGTCATGCACCACTTTTTAACATGATAGAACTCCATCAAGGCCAATCTTGTCATTTCAGTCCACACCAACATTTAATGAGTTGTCTTCTGTTAAGTCTCTTTCAACATTTTAAAAACTGCATGATTGTTTTTAGCGTGGTCTTGTTGAACAGATTGGTAGTTACATGCAGTCTCAGCTCTGCCCATGGTGGAGGAATCCCACATTTCTCCTCGGACATGAATAAGTCCAACCAAACCACCTACAAAGAAGTGAAACGTCCAAGTTGAGAACTTTTTAGTTGGTTTGTGGTTTCTTTATGCTTGTTTCACATCTCCGTCTCACAGAGGTTATTTAACCCGTTTGTAGTTGTTTACATGTTGTTTTTTTGTATAGTCGCAGCTCTTAAATCTCAATCTGTCTCACTTGGACCTCTCTCAGTCTGTAGAGGTTGAAAAATGATTGTCTTACTGCAAACTGAATGAAAAGTAAATCCATTTCTTGTCAAGAACAACTTTATAAAGTTAATTTGAAACAAACAAAACATTGGTCACATGATCCAACAGTCATGAGTCATGTTACATTTATTTCTTTGACCAATGACACAAACATTTTGTGTCAATTTGATACTGTCTTGCTTAATTTTCAAGATTGCTTGCTTTGTGTTATTTATTTTTTTTTACATTTGTAGCCTTTTCGTGTCCTTCTGGAGAAGTTCTTCTCTTTGTTATACTTCTGCATCTCTTTGCAGTCACCTGGAGGCTTTAACAATAAGAAATGTGTACAGTCACTGCTGGACTAGAGGCACCATGAACCCTGGAGCCCCTGATTCTGTGACCATCCAGTCGTCCATCCATCTGCTTTGTTCAGTACCTTTCACACAACACGCTGAGTCCAAGTGATGAGCCAGACGGTGACATTCAGGCACCAACTTGATTTTTGTGAAAAAGATTTATTTCCATCACATTCCTGCTGTTGTGTCTGTGCTGTTAACAGGAGGCGTGTGACTCTGATGGGCCTCAGATGGGGAGCGGGTGGAGTGTGGCTCTGCGGCTTCGTTTTTCTCTTTTTGTAACAGTTCTTTCGCTGACGGCGGTCTGAGGATGCACATGGCTGCTTTACCGTCTCTTATGACTTTTGGTTTGGCAACATAACCCACCATTACGTCCATCTGTTCCACCATTTGCTCCAGAGCTGTGCCCTGCAGAGGAAAACACAAATGTTTCTTTTTTTTTTCTTTAAAAAGAGGATTTCCAACAAAGACACATCAAGCATGCTATTAAGAGGAAAGTCAGGTATGAGCTTTTGGAAAAACGACACAATGAGAAAGTAGGACAATGAGAGGTGAGAGATAATCTCTGCTTGCATCCTCACCGGATCAACAGCGAGGTTTGCATGTCCTGTCCGCAGAGTGATCCTAACGTGGTGTTTCTTCTCCAACCAGCTCTCTACTTGTTTTAGTTTGGTGGTGAGGTCATGAGCTCCGATGCCAGCTGAAAAGGTGAGCTCCTTCACCTGCACAGGAGCTGAGGAGAGACCACAGACAAAGCTGGGACGGTTATCTCTGCAGACTCATGCACATCTGGATCATTTCAAGGCAACATTTTAAATATTTCCAGCAAGTTCAGCCATCTGAAAGACGTGCTGCATCAAACTGATCTGGTACCTGCTTTCGCCTTGATTTTCTCTCGCAGTTTCATTTGCTCCTCGTGGATCTGTTTGCCACTCATCAGCTTGTAAACCGCAGGGTCTTTGTGTTCACTCAGTAGCACCAATTTGAGACTCCTCTCATCCATGACTTTGATTACATCGGCTCGATGCATGATGCCCAGATTCTCCCCAGTCTCGCTGATCACCTGGATCTCTCGCTGAGGGATCTTACGGCCAACGCTGCTGACTGAAGCATGAGCCCGGTGATCCTGCTTCTTTTTCTTTGGCGCAGGCGCCTGCTCTGTACCGTCAACCTCTGTGGAGAAAGGTGACCATCTCCACGAGGCAGCAATGAGGTTATGTCTTTCGCTGTATTTTGCAAATCGTGATGCTGGTGCCCAGTAGCCAGGTCTGGTGCTGCACACAGTTTTCACTGTGTGGCTTAGAAGCCACCTCACACAACCTGCAGACATATCCTGGTTTAAAAGAGAAGACATGAAACTGTCATTTATAGGTTATGCATGATGCATATCATAAAATCATTTAATGAGTTTAAAGTCTAACTTCAGCTTCTGTAGTAGCTGTGAAATACAGCTCGGAGCAGTCTTTAGCTACTCTTCATTTCTTTATGCATACGTGCAGCAGTTTGTTGAAATGTGGAAACATGAATGAAAACAGAGTAGGGAAAAGTCAGGGATAGTTTTCCAGACTTCTTGAATGATAGTTCAAAGCTATTTTTGGAAGCTGCTTTTTTGTTCCATTCTCTGTCCAGATGATCCCACACTGCTTCAATAATGTTGAAGTCCAGGCTCCGTGGAGACCTCGTCCCTCCATGAGACCCGTTGCTACTGATTCTCAGTCCAGTTCTTGTCATTTAGAACACATCAGCCTTTGCTTCCTGGTGTCTTGTCAGCCACCTTTCCATGGGGACCATTTCTGATGAGGCTTCAGTGAATAGTAGATCTCAGTTCCTATGTCAGGTTTTTGGTCGACTTTTTTTTAGCATTTCTAAAGAACGTATCTTTTGGATACCGTTCATTTAATTCTCTAAGTCCATCACTTCTTCTTCTGCCTTCCACTTGCCCAGATTTCTCTAGATTTTTAAAGGACATGCAGAGTTATGCAGAGTTTTCAGCGAGCAGCTACTTGGAGATGACCTCATTGGTACAAAAATACTTCTTCGCTTTTGTCAAAATGTATTACATTTGATCATTTTTATTCATGAAACTTAACAGATAAAATAATGTGTCTTTGCAATATACTGCAAATATTAATCATCCCGACCTGGTTCACCGGTTGAGTTTAGTCTTTTTAATGGTTAATAGGTTAATGAAAAAATTGGGTTTGTGTTGGGTTTGTTCTGCACCTCGAGTCTATCAGCATGTCACTGAAATAAATCAACGCTCTAATATAAATATGAGTAAAGAAGATAAAGTGAAATACTTTCATTCATTTGCTGTGTTCTTTGAAAAAGACGTCCATCAATTCACAATGCTCTTATAGTGATGATGAAGACGAGTTTTGTTGAAGGTAAATCTACAGCTGGTAAGAGAGGAAACATGGCAGGTGAGCCAGGAAGTTTGCCTCTCATCGATCTTAAAAGCATACACAACTAACTGGCTGAAAAACGCAACACTGAAACGTAAACAACTGCTTACAAGCAATACAATAGCAATAAAACTCATATTACTTGTAACGAACGGTCTGAAACGCGCAGAATAGACAGCTGCACCAATTTAACATCCTACAACGACGATTTCATTCCTACAGCTTGTGTTTTCATTGAGTTCTTTTACTCACTGTTGACCAATGTCGTTCATTTGTGCACAGCAGCTGCAGGGTGACTGTTACGCCTTCTTCTTCCGCCGAGCTCTTCTTCGTCTAATTGAACTTCATGTGAATGGCATGTATAGCGCGCCCTCTTGTGGGCCAGTTAGAAAACACAGCGTTACTGCATTAAAGGATGAGTTCACTCAAATAGCATTGGTGTCCAAACGTGGTCCTAGAAGTCCGCTTTCTTGCAGGTGTGGGATGTTTCCTGCTGCAGCACACCTGAATCAGATTATGGGTCAACATGCGTGGGCAAAACTTAACAACAAGCTGTTGAGGAGAGCCATTTAATTGGAGTCTTCTATGTTGGAGCAGGGACACATCTAACCTTGCAGTATTACAGTCCAGAGGCAAGGGGCTGTAGATTCCTGGTCTAAAGTATGAAACTGATGAGTGTGACACTGTCTCAGACCTTTAGGTTTGCTGCTGAGATTTGCCTTCAGATATCTAAATGCTTTACTAAACTGCTACAGACTCAAAATATCAATCTAAAGTATTATGATTGTACAGCTGGATTGCTCCTTGTGACATTCAGTGTGCCCTATAATTCACTATTTCCATGGCTGCATCATTGCATCAAGCACAGGAGAACGTTTCTCAGCTTAATTCTCTTCTTGGCTGAATTTTGCTAAGTTTATAATTTACAAGTGTTATAATTTTAGACTTTGTATTTTTAAATCAAGTTTTTGTCACCCTGTGAAAAAAATCTGCTTCAAAAATTCAAGTTTGTTGTCAAAAACAGTAAGATATGAAATGTGTGCAAACATGCTGAAATAATTGTAATAAGCAAGCATGTATTAAAATGTTATGAAGTTAGTTTGGTAAGGTTCTGAAAAAATGATTGAAACTGTGGCATTTCACGGATGAATCAAAATGAATGAATGTAGAAATAATTAAGAAGAAGAAGAAAAAATAGCAGTTTATCTTCTACATCTGTTATCAGCACTGATCAAGCACAAAGTTCTTTCTTTTCCTGTTTTGCATAGACAGCAGCTAGAACACAACATTTGCAAGACAAAATATGTACGACATATTCATGCAAAGTCTGGAGACAAACTTCACCTGACAAAAAGTTTCAGTTGCTCTTGATCACTGCTCCTGACCACTGCTTTGACTTCAACCAGACAACGGTAGGATCCGAATACATTTGGCAGAAGAATGTTGAATGAATCAGTATTTTGTAGCAATTCTGTTCACGTTATTTGTCCACAGTAGCTGTTAAAGGATCACTTAAACTGGCCAGGAGTAAAATCCATCAGAACATCATGACCCGGCTTAGCTGGCTGATTCAGGTGGTGTTCGTGGGCTCCTTGACTTGTTCTTGTAAGTAGATACAATAAGTTCAAACTAAAGCTTGATGACATTCTCAGTATCTCAGTTTGGATCTTATATGTGATGTTCTTTTACTTAATCAAACTAAACAAGTTAATTAACAAGTGGAAGAATAATTTTATTTACTTTGGTCATTCTGATGTCAACATGAAATAATATCCACTCAGCCATCCACCTTTTCTCGATACCCGCTTATTACAGGGCTCAAATGCTCCCAAAGACAACAACCATCAGCAAAATGTGTCAGGCGTGACTGGAAAATCAAGGCTTGCTTTGAGAAAAGTAAAAGTTTATTTGTTGCTGATAACTTCTATGGAATCATCAATGCCAGTCTTTGGAACAGAAGTGAAGGTAAGCCATATGTGAACTTTGATAACTGGTGCGTGTAACATGTACCAAAGTTAAGTCATTTGAATGAATCCTGAATGTTATTATTTATCAGATTAGAATTTTGTTTTAAAGGGGAAAAAAACCTCCTGATTAGAAAAGCACAATCCAATTTCACATTACATAACTCCCATATAATATTTTTGCTCTCACACAAACAAATGACATGGTAATGGTTAAGTGATTATTTCTTGGTTATTTTAGGTTTAGACACAAAAACTACTTGGTTGGGTTTGGTAAAGACTGAGGTAAAGCTGAGGTAAAGCTGAGGTAAAATATGCTCTATCAAAATGCAGCCACTATGTTAAGGGAAACCATTGCAGCAGTATAAATGAAAAAACATAAATATCTTATCAAGGTAGATCCAGTTAGTTTTTTTTTACCTTCCTTCATTTTATGAGTGAAAGTGGTTTCAAATATGGAAACCTATAGACTATAAGGTGCATTGCTGCTAACAACAGATGCAGCATAGGTCAAATATGTTCACTTTACAAACCATATTTCAGCTCATTCCGCGTTTTGCATGTGAGCATCTCCTCTCTGTAGGTGCAGTAAGTTTTTCATATAACCCCTACTGGTGCTAATTTTAAATGAAAACATAATGTAATGATTTGCTAAGTTCATATCTTATTCACAATAAAACAAAAGAAACATCAAATGTTAAAAAAAGTGAGATATTTAGCTTTTCTATAAGAAACTATAACTGCGTAGTATCTCCTTTTCTTAACAACAGCTTTAAATATCTGAACTGATCAGATCAGCTGCTGAAACTTTGGGAGACGACAGTTGTTCTATTGTCTTTTGTACACAAGATGTCTCAAGATTTTTTTTAATCTTTAAATGACATCATATATAAAGTAAGAAACGGAATATTTCAAAATCTGCTATTTTATCTAGATGAAATTTATCCTTATTATTGTGCCACAATTAGCAGTTTTTTGCTGATCGCTGAACCTCCATACAGCTTTACAACTGCGAGACTTCGCCTAAAATTCATAAAATACCATCTAGATTGATTGGGCAAACTCCCATGCACCTGCCAGGACCCTGCTGAGACCATGGTCCTCAGCAGTAAAAAGGTGGAGTATCCTCTCCTGGTCAGGAATGACATCCTGCCCCATGAATAGGAGTTCATGTAATTTGTTGATTCATATTTTCAGATGGATATTTTTCTCATACTTCTCAGGTTTTCCTTATTCCAGGGAGTCTTTGTAAGACATGGCCAGGGACAACAGATGAAAACTAGCCCGTTGGCTATATCTGCCATATTTACAGAAGTGTTCTTTTTTTAATAAGCTCTGTCCCTGACAAATAGACAAGTAAATAAAAATGAATTGAAAAATAAGAAATAAGATAAAATCTCGGGGTCTTGTACACAATTGTGGGAAGAATGGAGAAGGAGATTGACAGGCAGATTGGTGGGACATCTGTGGTGATGCAGGTTCTGCATCAGTCTGTCGAGGTCTCTCCTTTAGAGATAGGGTGAAATGCTTGGTGATCCAGGAGGGGGTCAGAGTAAAGCTGCTGTTACTCAACATCAATGGGAGCCAGATGAGGTGGCTTGGGCATCTGGTTAAGATGCATCCTCAACCCCTTTCTAATGAGGTGTTCCAAGATGTCCTACTGGGAGGACGACCTGGAGAAGACCCAAAACACGCTGGAGGAGCTAGGTCCGTCAGCTGGTCTGGGGATACCTTGAGATTCAAGCTAAAAGTGGCTGGTAAAAGGGAAGTCTGGGCTTAACCAACTGCCCCTATGGACCAACTTCAAATAAGTGGTAGAAGATGGATAAATGGATAGGTGGTATAATTCCTTTATCACTCCTTCTAGTGCTAATCCTGGAATGTAGCGGTGCCATGTTGTCATTACCAACAAGACTGATGCATCACTGAGCTTTTATGTCAGATATTAGCTATTTAATATATATTATATTAGATATTTGTTTGCTAATTTGTGTTTGTGACTAATTTGTTTTGATTAATTACTGCATGATATTTTGTAAAAGCATGTAGAAATGAATTAATCTCTTCACAGGAGACGATTGCCTAATATTTCTGCAGAAAAACTCAAGTAGACACAGTAAGTTCAGCTTACAACAGCAACACACAGGATTTTATACAGTTTATGTAAGCTGTTGAAGCAAATTTGAATTTGCATTTCCATTTTTGAATAACAGAAAAGCTTTGGAAAAAGTGGCCTCAAATCGAGATCGAGAATCGTTTTCTCAAACTTTACATCCCAAAACAGCTCGCCAAAAAGAACGGCTTGTCCTTTACTTGTTTTGCTGGGAACTGCACACAAAGGCCTCCAGGTGATATTACAGAACAGAATTAGTTGTTTTTTTTGTTCTTTAACAAACATTTCAGTCCATTTGGAAAAAAGGTTTGCATCTGTGCAACAAATAGATATTAGTCAAACAATGCAGAACAAATTTGAAGCCTCATTGTTCACACTTTCCACCCTTTAATTAACCAACTTTTAGTCTTTGCCAACATTTTAGATTGTATGTTTTCCCCTCAGCAGACTAAATCTGTGTACTTACATCTTTTATTTGAATTCAAACAGATTGTGGTGGTGATGAAAACCTTTACAATAAAACTGTGCAAACAAGCATCTGTAAAGAAGGAGCCTATAACGAAACATACTGCAGCAACACATGTGAGTTACCTTCCCAGAAGCAAAACATGCGTGAATAGATCTACTTCTGCAAGTTTCCAACTTAACTAACAATTTTTTCTTGTTTCTGATCATGCTGTGAACACTGTCTTTAAGAAGTACTACTGCATATATTTTTTGACCTAGTGACGGTACAACACAGTCTCATGCAAGTCTTTGAAAGTGTCACAAAACCAGGATATATCGATTCACAGTCTATTGCATAACTTTCTTTTTTTATATTTTGGCATGTGTACACAAAAATAACTCAAATAGGAATATACTCTCCTAATATTTTTTGGAACTCTTCCAATCGCAATGATTATTACTTGAAATAGGCAATGCTTGATTATGTTCTGAAAATATATCCGATGGTGAAAATCATTCGGAAGTCATTTTCTTGTTGAAATGTTTATAAAATAATGATAGCTTCAAATGTTTCTCCCTTCCCACCCCAGGTTTCAATGACAAGTATGTAATAAACTTGTCTAAAATGGCGTGTGTCAACTGTGACAATCCAGTCAAAGAGGCAGATGAAAAAATAACTCTAAATATAACTGGATCTGAGGAAGGGCAAGTCGATGCATCTCAAGCTGTGTAAGACCTGTTCAATAGATCCATTCCTCCATGTTTAAAGTGTTTTCCCTTTTTTTTTTTTTAAATCTTTAAAAATCGTTTTAAATGGTTTTGATAGACTCCAGGTTTCTGCTTCAATCTGCATTCAGTAGACAAAAGCACAGTTACAATCATTTATGCTGCGTCTATTTGAACTCGGAACTCGGAATTTCCGACTTCCGAGTAGGAAGTTTCAACTGGAACGGCCCCCTGAAGTCGGAT
>JAOXYM010000024.1:19278126-19291537 GCA_028567055.1 Leptatherina wallacei
GCAAGAGCTCTTAGATCCAAAGACTCAGGTCAGCTAGTCCAGACCAGAGTCCAGACTAAACATGGAGAAGCAGCTTTATGCATAACAAACTGCCAGTAGAGATTAAACTTTCACAAAATGTAGATGTTTAAATCCAGGTTAAAAGCATTTCTGTTCTCATGCATCTATTCATGAAACCTGCAGGGTATCATTTTAACTTATCTTTCAATCTTTTTAATGATTTGTTTTTAAATAAAAAATTTTCATTTCGTCTTATCTTGAAAACGATCTTTTCTTCCTCTATTCAAACAAATTTGTAGACGTCACATACCTTTTTGACATGTTTCGGCTGTCACCTGCAGCCTTCCTCAAAAACCGATTTGTTTTTGTGTGCTTTTAATGTTTTATGTCAAGCATTTTGAATTGTCTTGAACCTGAAAATGTGCTATACAAATAAACTGGCCTTGCATATAATACAATGTTTGCTTTAAAAGTACATTTAAGTGTCTTCAGAGAAATTATGACATTATGTTATTACTAACTGTGTATCATCTCTGTCCATTTATCCACCCTAACAGGAAGACTAAGGCTGTTAAAGCCACAATGATCCTCATCCAACTGGCCCTGTCCATGTTCCTGCTCAACTTAACCTTCCTGATAAACAGCTTTGTTGCAGGACTGAATAACTCGGTGGGCTGTGTGATCATGGCGGCTATCATGCACTACTTTATGCTGGCTACTTTCAGCTGGTTTGCTGCGCAGGCCTTCCACTTCTGGCTGCAGATATACAAGGGGGGCAGAATTGAAATCCAACACTACATACTCAAAATCTCAGCTCTGACTTGGTGTGAGTAAACGCTACTTTTTTTATGTTCAAAAACACAAGTTAAACTTTTTGTGTTTGACATGACAATGGACACAGCCGTTGCAATATTTTTTACTGTTTGCCTTGATTTGCCTTTGCAGTACTACCGAGTGTAGTTGCAGTTGTCCTGATCATCTCACAAAAATACGGTGTGCAGACCATTTATACTGATAACCCTGAAGACAACGTGTATATGTAAGATGAAAAATAATGTTGCATTCCTTACAATCATATTTCCTTTTAAAATTCAGAAAAGGTTGATTCATTTTTCTTCTTCAAGGTGCTGGATAACCGACAACGACGTCCACTACATTGTCAATATAGGCTACTATGTGTTGGTCTTCCTCTTCACCTTCTTTACGGCCATCTTCATTCTGACATGGCTTTTTTGCATCAAGAGATCCAAAATGAGTAGCGAACAAGGAAACCAAAATGGCAAAAATATCGCAACCATCCTGGGCCTATGTTGCGTGCTGGGTATCACATGGGGTTTCGCCTTTTTGGCCTATGGCCCTCTCCGTCTGCCTGCCCTCTACATTTTCACAATCCTCAATTCTTTCCAAGGTATCTAAACTGTGACTAACAGATCTAAATAATCTGAATAATTATCCTCAAGCACATTATTTAAACTTCATACTTTGCCCACAATGTAAAGATATATCAATATTATAAACTGTAAATAAAATGACTAGAGTTGTGATTTGTTAGTGTGAACAATACAAGGGACTCCTAACAGCTTTATTATTTTTCTGCACATCTCCCAACTTCAGATGGTATAAATGCTAATTGAATTTAAGGGGTTAGAAAAAATAAGAAAATCAACATATTGGATATCAGCAAAAATGCAATATCGTGCATCCCTGATATATAGTACCAGTACCATTGAAGAGTTTGGTCACATCTACCCATTCATAAGACAGGACAAGTGTGTTTAAACACTTGACTGCATGTAGCAGTGTAACAAGGGTGTCCGAGGCCTGCAGTGATGAATTGAGAAAGTTTATTTGAACACAATGAAACATTCTATAAAACAATTGAAATCAAACTAACAAAAAAAAAGATGAAAAAGGATTGGGTAGAAGCATAAGCTTAATTAATCTCAGCCCAGTAAAATATAATATATAAACTATACTAATAAACTCACCAGTCACATGACTTACAGAACTTGTGGATGATTTATTATCATAAAGACAGCATACATCTACGCAGCATTTAGAAAGTGGAGTTGCAGCTTCAGCACCAATTTATGAACCAAATTTCTTATTAGTCATGTTGTGTTGATGATCCATCGTATTTATCTGAAGAATGAGGAAAAGTTATTTCACTATTTAAAACTTCTTTCCTTATCATTGACCACCTTTCTCCATCTGCCAGGTTTCTTTTTGTTCATCTACTACTACAACACCAGGCACTCAGGTGGGACAAATGCCAGTGAGAGCAGCCAGAAGAACTTGCAGAGCAACAGCAGCACCTGTAATACGGTTCTGGAAACCATTGAGAATCCCTACATGAACCCTCCAGCTAAAAATAAAAAATGAGGTTGAGTTTCCATTTGGAAGTGTACATATGCACAATACTTTTATTTTGTGTTGAAATAGTTAACACCTTTTTAAATTCCAGTTAAAGACATCTAAAAATAGGTTTTAGATGGTTTTATTTAATAAAAGTTTAACATTTACAGTAAGAACAGGTGAAAATGTAATGAAATGTAGTAACTTAGTTGCACATTAACGTTAACATGACTTAAGTTTTTAAATGTTTAAGATATTCAACTCTGCTAAATGTCCAACTTGTACAGAAAAACTTCCTTACAGACGACTCATCACTTTACGTCCTGTTCACTCTGTCTGTGTGTTACACTCTTTAAAATATATACAGATGCTGGACTCAGGAAATAATTATTTATTAAGTTTAGGTCACATCACACATTAAATCTAATCATACACATGTATATATACAAAACTTTTTTCTCTTATTTTGTTGAGAATTGTTGCAGACTTTTACAGTAAGAGTGCTTCTGCATCTGTCAGAGCTTTTTCCAGTTCAGCCGCCTGCTGTGAAAAATTCTCCCGTTCTCGTTTCATGTGTTCTCGTGCTTCTGTGAAGTCCACCATTCTTGTCTGGATTTCCTAAATTTTAACATGGAGCAGTGGAATGTTAACCACAATAAAAGAAAAAAGAAAAATTATTTGGTCCCTTAAAGTAAGACACCCATAAAAACTGGGAGCTGAGTTTGACTCACCTCTAGCCGAACACGCTGCTCTGATGCGGTATTACCAAAACCTTGTAATTCCCTCAGCAGGTCTGTGGAAATACTCTAAAATAAAGAAAACAAAGATGTTTAGAGGGCAACTCTGTCTGTGACTACCAAAACAATGTGTACATCTAGAATAGTAATCTACTATGTATTTATTTTCTTTTTCTGTAGTTGTGTTACATTAAACAAATATAAGTTTCTGACTTTAATTGGATTACAGTTTGTAGACATGTGTGAGTTTGATTTAAAGTTTATTACAAATTAAGTATGACTGTATATATAGAGTCAAGAGGGGCAAAATAAAATAAAGGTACCATAACTTCTTTCCTTTGGTCTTCTTTCTGCTTTGCTGCATCTCCAACTCTTTCTCCTAAAACTGAGGAAAAGGTTTGATGTTCATTTCTATGAGGTAACACGACATGATTGGGGATATGTTTGTATATTTGTATTTACCTGGATCTATTTTGGCAGAAACTAAGAGAACGTGACAGTCCTGTAGGTTTTTGCGGACGTCTGCATTCTCCTTTTCAAGCTCACTAAACTGCAGCTCCAATTCAGCAACTTGTTTCTGCAATGTAAAATTACTTTAGACAATAATGAATGAATAAAAAAGCAATGCTCTTAGTTGTTGCTTTCCCTACCTGTGTCTCTGACAGGTTTCTCTGCAGCTCCTCGTTGACAGCCATCAAGTGTTGATTTTGTTCTTTCAGCTCTACCTGATGCCCGTACCTGGAGGACACCCTACAGAAAATAAACAAATGCAATAAAGTTGCAATAAATCAAAGAGACAAAAAAGGCTAATCCCACCGAATGTTCAGGTTATGTAATATTGTGTACAACATACCCTTTTACAACTTTAGGAGCAACATTTTTCCTAAGAGACAAAAGAAAAAAGGCAGAACCAGTGGGAATCAGATGCACAGATTAGACCCAACATTCTTCTTTACACCATATAATACCAAAGTTACAAGAGGGGAAATCATCTGTTTCTTACCTTGGCATATTTTCTTTTTGGACTTTAGGGTTGCCATCTGATTTATGGACAGCATTCACTGCTGTGGATCCAGTTGCTGTGTCTTTGGATTCAGGTTTATGGTCATTTTTCTTAGCTTCTGCTGGTAAATTGAAACCTGGAAATATTGTTTATCATACTTCAGCTTTGTTGAACTCATGCATAAAACTTAAAACCATGAAAACTGTGCGATATTATATCAATGAGCTCACCTCTTGGGATTTTTGAAAACATGCCTCTTTCCACCGATGGTAACACAGCAGCAATGGTAAGACACCTGTATAGGGACAAACACATGCCTGAAACATCAGCTTTACCAAATAACAGCTGAATTAGAAGCAATTCCCTAAAAGAGAGATATATGGAGACACAAAGTAAATTCACCCAAAAAAAAAAAGACACAAAAGGGAAGTTTGTATCTATAGGCCTATGTGTAGATTTAAAAAAGGAATATATGAAGAAAACCAGTTAAACTGGATGAGAATCAAATTTAAAAGCAAAGCAACATTTCTGAAGAGCTTTGTTGCATTATATTCACTTAAATGTTAACATATAAATCTGAATTATCTTATTATTTAAAATACGATTTTAAAAAAAACACATTGTCACCATAAAGCTATACATAAAAGACACGAACTTGTGCCTATAAATGTATCATACTCATTGATCATAATACAGTAAGCTGAAAGTGTCAAGTAGATTCCCCTGCTCAATGCATTCTCCAAAAAACCTCCACAAAATTGATCATTGATTGTGTTAGGAATTATGTACGCTAAACACACAAATCATTCCCGCAGGTTAAAATCACCGGTTGTTGTTGTTTTATTTGTGTTTCAGCTTCAGTTGTCAACACAGCAAACTCGATTTATTGCTGTTTCCTAACTACGGATTGTCTCATTGTCTGATCAAAGTTCAATCAACTTACATTTATTTAAGTAAAAAAAGTTTGAGAAAATGAAAAGATTAGACTATGTCAAACTTTGTACGTACCTTAGTGACTGCCTGCAAAGTCTGTGAACAGTCAAAAACTGGTCCGCAAAAATTTTAAAAACGTCCCGCCCTCTACTATTACTTCCGGTTCATCGACAATTTCCGGTCTTTGTAGGTCTTATAATCTTGTATTTCTGATACCAGTTCAGGATAAACAAAGTTAAAATTTTAATGTGAAATATGTTGTTTAAATAAATACATTTTGATAATAAAAATGAACAAAGAACATAAGAAAATATATAAGAGGAATCTAATATGAAGAAATTCACTGCGCATGCGTGGGGCGGCTAAATTCAAAACTCAAGACGTTAGCTTTTAAACTCGTCGGTGTTCATTTCGGGTTGTAGCCTCGCGCACTGATCCTTTGCTAAACATAAATTCATGAGAACTGTTTTCTTTTGGTTGTCAAATAGTAACACAAATGTATCGATTGTAAAAGGAGGCATTTAGCTCACAATATTGCGAGGTATGTGGTGACATGTTTCTTTTGGTGCTGAGTTATTGTCTGGTTCATTTTGTTATCAGCGAGCTAACGCTTTAACGTTAATTTATTCGATTTTTGATATGATGTGTTTTTAGTTGGATCAAGTAGTATGTGTTGACAGAGGAAACACTAATAGAGGTTATGGCGCAAATGTATGTTGCAGTAGAAAACGAGCACATTGAAACACAAAAAGGCCTGTCACATCTCGTCTTATGTCTCCCGATGTTACGATCTACTCCAATGCAAACTGATAGGCCCGGTGGCTACTACTGTTCACCTCAGTATTACAATCAAATGATCAATCAAATATTATTATTAAAAAAATAACATCATTATATTATGCTTTTTGGCCACTCACACAGTATGCCAGTGAATTGCAATAATTGTACCATAACAAAATAGTGTCAGTCTCAGTGTTTATACTTTTGTTGTAGCTTTGATTTCTGTTTGTTTTTCTATTCTCACAGTTGAACATGGAGCCCCTTGACCCTTCCAGGAATGTGTGAGTTAAATAGCAATGTTGAGAGAAAATACATGATTTTAGTTTCCCTGGACCTAAATGCAACATTTTGCTGTTTACATCTTCTGCTGAAAGCTATTTTGTATTTCTTGTTACAGTGAAGGCAGCGGATTTTCCAAGCGGCGCATTTCTTCGGTCAGTGTTGCAAATTATTTTAAGCACAGAGTACATTTATTCAGGACAGTGACCTGAAACATATAATTGCACTGATTTTCAGATTTTAAAAGCTCCGCGGAGGTCAACCATATGTCGTGACCCAGAGCAACAGGAAAATGAGGTAATGGTCGAGTTATGTTACAAAATACTCACTTAATACTTTTATTGTCTAGATTAACCCCATTTGATAATAGAAACCGTAAAACAGGGACGTGATAACTGTTTATGATCATGTAATTTAGCTTATATATTGTACTGTGTTTCCTTAAAGGTGGAAAGTGCTGCACCAGTGGAAAAGAGGAATTCCAGGAGAGTCAGTTTTGCTCCTGCCAATGATGTTCTACTGTTTGCCAAGTGAGTCAAAAAGCAAAAACTTGGAGTTCATTTTGACCTAGGAATGCTGTCATTTCATCTTAATCAGCATGCATACATTAATGCATTTGTTTTTTTAAATTTTGTTTATCCCTTCCCCTTGCTTTTTGATTCTCTTTTTCCTATTCAGGGATGCCAAGAATGCCTCCCCTGTTCGAAGTCCTCTACAAGAATTAATGACAGCAGGTACATAGTGTAGTTATATGCATGGACGGGATTTTTAAGATTATAAGCAACTTTATAATTGTCTATTTTTGTTGCTCTGCAGCTGCTGCAACAACACAAAATAGGTAAGGAGGCATGTTTTTGAAGCTCTGCTACTTAAACCATATTCCAGATTTACAAGATTTTTAGTTCTTAGCCAGTCAAATCTATTGGTCTTTATATACATTTTTTTGTTTTCTGACAAAAGGGTCCAGGTGTCAGTCACTGAAGATGTGAATCAGCAAATCATGGGTAGGAATATTGTTTTGTTTGTCATATTTTTATTTTTCCAAGCAGCAAACATGATCTGATATGGTGTAAAATCACTGCTACTAAATACTTCTGTCCTTATTTAGGTATAGAAAACCTACTAAATGCTCCTCTACATGCTTCTCAACAAAGGGATGCGGTGAGTATGATATCACTTTGTTGTTTTAGCTGTTTTATGATTGATTACATTATCACAGTCATCAAATGGTTGAAGTGATCCTTTTTAAATTATATTACTTATAACCTAATTCAGTTTTTGAGTAAATTATTTGCATTTGATATTTAATGACCATGCACTAATATAAGGTTATGCAATTTCACTAGGTCAACTTTGACACTGGGATTGTTTTTGGGGAGAAAACAGTGATGTTTTCCACAGAAGATGCAGTCATGGACATGACCCAAAGTCACACCATCAACATCGCCAGTGATGCAGAATTACTTGGAGATATATCCATGCAAAACTATGACATACTTGCAGGCGAAGGCAGAAAGGTGACTGTGGATGATCAACCCACAGATGTGTTCCTCAGTCATATTGTAAATATGAAGAGTGGGTCAGTACCGCTGCCAACAGGCAGAAGCGCAGATCTAAGTGTAGAGAAGAGAAACTTATCTTCAAAATTACCTTGTTTGGATCCTGGATTTGAGAACTTCCTTGCAAGTCTTTCTAAACCAAGCAACTCCAGCACCAGGATGATGTCCTTTGCTGAGCCGTCCTCTGAAGAAACCAGCATCTCCCTGTGCCAGAATAAAACTCAAAGAGCTAATGCGGACAAAGAAAATCAGGTTCCAAAGTCCCGTAATGCCAGCAGGAAGGTTGGAGAATCATTTAAAAGAAATTCATTTTGTCCAGAAGGTGATATGGACATGACTGAAACTCAGACTGGCCGTATTCTGGGAGTCGGTGATGATGATCCTTTTCAGTGTCTTTTTCCCACTCAAACCATGTATATCCGCGCTGACAAGAGAACATCCCAGATGAAAGAGGTTGAGCAGCAGCACAGCAGTAAAACTTTGGGATCAGCTGACCCAAAAGGTATGAAATCTCAATTTTAAAAAGTGTTTCAGCATTTGACTGGGTTTAGAAGAGGTACTTCCGAGTGTCAAGGTCAGATTATTATTGTTGAGAAGTATTAATGAATCTATGATGGAGGTTTAAAGTCTTCTTTGGTTCAGGAGGAATTTGTCTTCCTTGGCATGCAAATATGCATACTACTCTGTCTCTTTTTAGTAACACAGCTTATTCTTCATGGGCTGACAGAACATTTGAATTGTCCTTAAGTGTGTTGGGTTTTCTATCAACTGTAAAGTTTTTATTGTTAACATTGTTTCAGAAATTTTATAACTTTTTCGATCCTAATCATTTCTTAATTTTCCACATTTAGAGAAGAAATCCTTGATAAATCCTCTTCTGCACGCTCCTCATCAAAGATCCAGCGTGAGTTTAAGAAGGACGTTACATTATTATTTAAAAAAAAGATTGAAGTTTTTTTCTTTTAAAACTGAAAAGTGTTTTCATACGCAGTCATTGTAACAGTCCTGACATATGTGAAGTTATAACCTGATGTCTTTTGTTTGTCAGGTCATCTCTGATCCAAAAGATGAATACCGGGAAAAAACAATAATCTTCACTGCAGATGAGTGTTTGGATATGACTCAGAGTCACACGGTGAACATTGCCAGCAGTTCATTATCTCCTGTGAAAAAACCATCGAATAGTTTGGATCTAGGATTTAATGACTTTCTTGTAAGTTTTTTCCAGACCAAGCGACTCCAGTAGAAATCCTGACATTCACATAAGGAACCCTGTTACCTCACCAACCACTGAAACAATCAACAAACCAAATTGTTCTCTGTTGCAGCATAAAACACCAGGACCTCATACCGGTAAAGAAAACTGGTCATCTAATACAAACAAGAGTGGTGGAGAATCATTCAGTGGAGGCATAATTGGTCCTAAAGATGATACCAGCATGGACCTGACCGAAGCTCAAACAGGACGCATCGCAGGACTCACTGGGTTGGATGATCCTTTTCAGTTTCTCATTCCCTCACAAGGCGTGTACCCTGTCAGTGAAAGTCGGAAGGAAGCAGATGTGACTTGTAGACAGCAGAGCAGTGGATTCAGATTGTCTAACCAAAAAGGTATGGGAACCCCAAACCCTCCAGTTTGTTTTGATTTGAGTGAATCGTCAATTAATAAGAGAAACAGCAACACATGATGTGGGGCAATTGGGATGAAAAAAACCGTTGGAATCTCATAAAGCATCGAAACTACTTTTATGGTATTGTACGTAATATGTGGTTGTAGAATAACATCATTTATACATTTTTAGATCAAGAATAGCAGATCAAATTGGATGCGTTAGGGCTATGTGTTAAGTTGCACGCATAATGCTTACCACTATCAGTAACTTAAAATAACCACAAAGTCTTTAGTTTCCTAAATCCTATGCTGATTTTTTTTCAAATGTTCTGTTTTTTTTTTGTTTGTTTACCAAACATTTGGTCTCATATAATTGCTCCTGTCAGATTCAGGTAAATCTCTTATCCATTTCATGGTGAAACAGGTTGCTGATAGTGTTGTTTTTTATGTTTGCGGTTCCTTAAGATATACACATATCGGAATTGTTTGCATGATTTTTCTCGCTGGCAAATTTCAAGGTAATGTTTAAAAAGGAGAACTTTAGTCTGATTTCTTTTGCACTTTTGTTCATTATGTTCCCCATCTTCACTTACAGGCATGGAAACCTCAATTAAGGCATCTGTAAAGTCACAGCTAGAAAAACAACAGGTGAGATTGAAGATTAATTCATTAGTGCGCATGTCTTTTGATAATTTTCATGAACTATAAAGGCTAATACAGAGTGTACACTCACAATGGCTGGCCCTCTCCACAGGAAAAACTTGAGCCTGAAGATGACCAGAGAGAGAAAACAGTGAGGTTTTCTGCTGACGACGCCTGTATGGATGTGACACGAAGTCACACTGTAGACATTGCCACTGATTTAAAACTACAGTTGTACCACGATGTGGACTTGACACCCTCGTGCGGGGAGAAAACTGTGAGGTTCACTGTAGATGACGCACCAATGGATATCACCCAGTGCCTCACGGTCAATATTGACAGCAATTTAGTGCCGGATTCAGTCCCTTCTGTGAGGAAACAAGAAAGCGAGACCTGTGGTCCACCTTCAAATGGATCGTCATCTGCACACCGTTCTGACCCAGGATTTCGTAACCCCTTGACAAACATATCAAAACCAAGTGACGATGGTGTTAATCCTGCACAATCCTCTGATGGACCTGCTATCTGTCCTGAAGATGACGTAAGCATGGATATGACTGAAGTTCAGACGGGCTGCATTGCAGAAATCCTAGGTACAGATGATCCTCCTCAGTGTCTTTTACCCATCGAAGGCATGCACCCTCAAAGTGTTAATCTTAAGAAAACAGAGATGACTTCACATCAGCAGAGCAATGAAGCCACTGGGACATTCAAGTGTAAAGGTATAGAAATGTCAAACCTCTGATTTCATGACTTAACACTAAAGTAAAATCTTTAACCTTACACCTCTGAACGAGTAGATTTGAATAAGCCGTTGGTATTTTTACGTTTATATGTAAAACTTTAAAAACTTGTTCTGCAATCTGTCTTATTATTGAAGTTTTTTTTCCTTTGGCTTATAAAGGAAAAAATGCAAAAGAAAATTTAATGTGATGACTCATTGTTTGAATTTTAGCATTATAGTCAGAAAGCTACTTTGTTTAGGTTTAAACTTTTTCTCTCTCATTTCTCTATCTCCATGTTTAGTTATGGAAACTTCATTGCAGACCTCTTTAAAGCCAAAAATGCAAAGACATCAGGTGAGAATAAACATTCATGTCCTCTGATTAGTTATATGTTTGTTTGTTTTTTCACATATTGCAGACTTTTAAAATCATATTTCACAGATGGTGGCTAGAAAACATTTCCATTAAAATAGTTTGCTTTCCTCCTGAATGTTTTCTTTAGGTCAAATTTGATGCTGAAGATGAATGCAGAGAGAAAACGGTGAGATTTACTTTCGATGACGCCTGTATGGATGTGACAAGAAGTCACACCTCAAACATCGTCAGTCATTTACCACGGCATTCATACCAAACTGCGGACTGTGCCGTTGTCCCTGCAAACGGAGAGAAGACCATGAGGTTTACTGCAGATGATGCATCCATGGATGTGACAAGAAGTCACACTGTAAACATCGCCACTGATTTGAATATGGTGGCACACCAAAATGTGGATCTCTTACCTGCCAACACAGAGAAGACCACGAGGTTTACTGCAGATGATGCATCCATGGATGTGGCTCGAAGTCACACTGTAAACATTGCCAGTAATTTTGCATCAGGTTTGGTTAAACCGCTTCTAAACTTTCCTCTCATCCATGAAAATATAAATTTCCCTGTTTGTGCGAAGAAGTCCGACAATGAGGCCTGTGTTCCACATTCAAATAGGCCTTCATTAGCACATGGTGTAAATCAAGAATTTGAAAACTCCCTGTCTGAAACAAGAGCTCCCTGGGAAGAGGCTGCTGATGCACCATCTCCTCATAAAACTTATTCAAATGGTTTTCTGGTTCATTTTAAAACACAGAAACCTGACATAAACACTGAAAATGAAGCTCCAAGTTTGGCTTTACCGGTCATGGAAAAGCCAGTAAATAAAACAGTGACAGACTGTCCAGAAACCAGTCTAAGTATGGACATGACTGAAGCTCAAACGGGCTGCATTTTGGAACAAACATGCACAGACGATCCCCTTCAAAGTCTGTCTTCTACACCAGGCCCCAGTTCTGACCATTTGTTGAAAACCGACTTGACTTCACTGGGATCCTCCAACTCTGATGATGCAGAAATCAAAAACCCTCCAGATTGTCTTGACGCAAATGAAACTGGAACCATGAAAGAACATGAACCAACACCTACAGCATGTCTGTCACAGAAGACGGAAAGCTCACCAAGCACTGTTGACCAAGATGGTGATGCTTCACGTTCACGGAAATCTAGACGAATGAGCCTAGCTGATCTCCAGTCCAAAGTCAGACGTTTGAGCCACATAATTAATACAGCTCCTGATGCTTTGGCCATTGCTAGCTGCACAGCTCCTTTGCCTCAGTTGAACCAGGACCTAAATAAAAACTCAAATGATAAAACCACATCTCTCCCACAAGTGGAACCAGAGCTGGATATGGTAAACACTCGAGACAAAACACAAGCGTTAGGTCTCAAGCAAGCAGAACGACTCTCTGCTACATCTACTGCCACTCCTTTCAATTTGAAGACAAAAAATCTTATGTCAAGACTCTCAGTTGGAGGATTCAAGCCGAAACTTCCTCAGAGAGCCAACCCAGATGAATCAAAGAAGGTGGCATCTGCAGGGGAACCCACAAGGACGGTCACTGTCAATGTAACCAGTCAGCTGAATAACTTTGACAATGACGTCAGTGATATTTATGATGAAGAGCTGGGAAGCTATGAGGATATTTCAGAAACGCTGGAAACCAGGAATCCTGACAAAAACTTTGACAAGGAGCGTCTCACCCATGAGTTCAACATGTTTGAGCCTTTTGAGGAAGAGTGTGCTAGGGCTGTCCATGGACAAAAGAGATCTCTGCCAAAAGATGAAGACAGTGAGGAGGATGAGAAGAGGCTGAAAGCATCCACTGAGTTTATTGAACCGGTAGGTCAGTTTTAAACAGTTTATGCATGAATGAAGCTTGAGCACTATATTGTGAAATTGTTTTCCAAAGAAAAGCTTAACTTGCTCTTAATTCTAGAAAATGCTCCAAGTTCCTTTTAATGACCTTGTTCTGTTTTCCATTTTCAGCATTATTTACCTAGAAGCCCCTATTTTGTTATGTTTCAGGGTTTTATATCCAATTCATGTAAAGTCAAAGCCACTTCCTAGTTAATTTGGATAATGTCAGAAAAATGTACACTTCCACTGCAGTAACTGTACTTTAAGTTGCTTGTAAGTTTTAGATATTTAAAATGGCCACCTCCAGCAGGGGTTTAAATGGAAAAACCTCCCAGGTGAGCCAAAGAACTGAATCCTATCCATTCATTGTAGACTTCTAAATATAAATCATGGGAAACCTGTGTTAAGTTTACTGAACACAGGTCACTGTTCACTGTTAAGGCAAGGCAAGTTTATTTGTATAGCACATTTTCATGTTCAATACAATTCAAGGTGCTTTACATACAAACATTAGAAACATTACAGCGGGGTGCAGAAAGCATTGAGAAGAATTAAAAAC
>JAOXYM010000024.1:19295475-19314220 GCA_028567055.1 Leptatherina wallacei
GTATCAAAAGGGAAGTAATGTAGCAAATTCTTGTCTTTTTCTTTCAGATTGCACATCGTCTTCAGTAGTCTGAAGACATTTTCCAAATTTGAGGTGGTCTTTGCCATCAGCTTGATCGACCAAGTCTGTGTCCTTCATGTAGAAAGCTTCAAAAACATGATTGGAAGCACAACGTAAGTAGGGCTCAAATTTTATTCATCAGCTTAGAAATGAGTGAACTTGTACTCTACCAGCAATCGTAATGAGTCAAGCGGACTATTAAGTGTAAACACGATCCAAGTTGTAGAAGCATCTTTAAATTAATCTCCAATGAAACATTTCCAGTAACCGCCATCAGTCCTGTACTTCAGCTTGAAAGAATTTTGTCTCGTTCATCTGTAGAGAGCACCTTCTCTTGGATATCTATGTAATGCTGCTGGGTTCCCTCATATGAACTTCTAATTTCAGATCCCTCCACATTAATTCTTCATGAAGTTCAGGACTTGGACTTGGCTATACTAAAACATGAAATCTCTTTGAAATAAGCACTTTTTCCTATTTGTTCTACTTTCCAAGGCCTGAGAAATATTATTTTTCAGAAACATAGAAATCTCTAAAGGGTTCAAAAACTTTAAAGCCCCGCTTTAATTTCCTTTAAAGCCTGATTAGAAAAAACTAATATGCACACAAAGTATGTTTAATGTTTTAATTTCTTTGTAGGATCCAACAGATTGAAGAAATCGTGGCATCATTCGCTCCAGGCAAGAATTTCTTGACAAAGATTGTCAGAAAGATTCACGATACTCTGCTTCGATGAGCTCGGGAAGACGTCCACGATCACTCTCTGCAGCTGTTCGCGATTTATTCTACTGTACATTATAGATGTTAAATACTTTCAATTTTATTGACAAAACCTTTTGTTTCCAATCAGTTTTGTCCTCGTATTGTAAAAAAGTCATGATTGTTTTTCGTATCTTTGAGCTAAAATTGCAAAAACTTTCATTTCACAGTTAAACTGGAGTAAAATTTGGTGTTTCCAACATGCAGCTTAGAAACATTTCAACAACAGCTTATAACAAAGGTCACCAATATTTGCAAAAGTTTTTGTGTCTTAACTTCTTAAAAAGATTTGTTGTAATTCAACAAAAAGAGAATGTTTTCTTCCCCAGAAAAGAAAATGACTTGATGAATATTTTCTTAGTGATGGCGGTTTCATCTAAAACTTTGATCCCAGCCATCTTTTTGTGCTATTTGGCAGTTTCTACCGTCACCTCTAGATGGTGGACGTGGACTGTCATGTCATTGCAGCTTAGTAGAGCAGTAAACATACAGGATGTAAATATTGGACAGAAACTCTGTACTTTTGCAGAAAGCAAGAGTTGTAAAATAAATGTAAATGTTTTGCATTAATATTCTCTCTGAGTTTGTCAGTCCTCGTAAGTTTTCTATAGAATATGTATGTATGTCAAAGTTTTGTTGGTTTTTTTTACTTGCAAAATAAAGCCGTATGTAAGCTTCTCCATGACTTGACACAGAATGTTTGAATATAGTTTAAGTATGTTTAAATAAATTTGCAGAATTTGAAATTATGTTTGAGGTTATAGATGCAATGGCAGCACCCTCTGGATGCTTCAGAGGGCGCTATAGATCTATGAAATATATTATCCTAAAGCCGTTCCTTCCCTGAAAAAGGCAAATGTATATTTGTGTGAAGTTTCTACTACAATAAATTGGTAATGTTACTTTTTAAATGGTGGAACTACTTGAGGAAAAATGGTGAGGAGAAGGAACAGACGTGATAGGCCATAAATGTTTGAATTCAACTTAAAGACGCATGACTTAATTTCATTGTTTTCCAGAAGGTTTCTGTAAATCAGGATTGTTTAATCTGATGATGCAGTTGTCTGATCGCAACTGAGGCTCATAATAAGAATGAATGATTTGAAAAAAAGTGGAAGACATGAGCTTGATCTTGTGGCTGCCCTCAGCCTGAAACGGTCAAGAAATGACTGACATGGACCGTGTCCAGGGTTCACCTGAAAGGTCAAACAACCAGAGTCAGAGCCTTGAGTTTAGGAGGATGAAGGGAGAGAGGGCAAGGACAGTCCACTCCCTGAGCTGCAACGTTAAGGGTCAAAGTGGACTTTCCAAACCGTCACCCTCGAGTGAGCCATCAGGGGAGACGTGCACCACCCTCCTCCTCACAGGAACAATGGCTGCTGTCAAACTAAATAGAGGACAGCAGCATTCTGGTCTCGTGACCTCCTGAGGGTCAACTCCATTTGATTTTAATCAATCGGTTGAAGGATTTTTCATTATTTATTGAAGAGAAGTGATTCATTCATTACATTAGAGAATGCTGCAAATGGGAGATTAAACTCCAGTTTAATCCAACTAAAGCGATCTGATTGTGTTTATATAATATATATATATATATATATTTGTTCATGCACTAACATGCTCATAACGCAGTTAATTTTTATAAATTCGAAACAATATTTTTAAAGGGTCATTTTTAAACCTAATTTAAACTTCAGGAGGAGCGTGAGAACAGCAGATAACATATATATTTTTACAAACTGGTGAGAACTGCTGCAACTAAATATCAACAAAACAAAGGACTTAGAGAGGGGAATTCTTTAGATCAAGGACTCCTACTACTCCCCTTTCCAACCGGAAGGGGGGTTAATGGTGGGAAATGCATAGGAGTAAAAATACCTTGGAGCTGACTTAAGTAGGAAGACAGCTCTCTTCATAAGCCAGAATAGGCATATTTCTGCAAAGGCACCTGTCCTTCAGTGTGTACAACACCGTACTACAGAAGTATTATGTGTCTGATTCCCATTGTCATCTTCTACACTGTTCTGGATCTAGAGTTGTAGTATTACAGTATGTATCCTATACATTTTAATGAACTAATGCTAATAGACAGCGTCTATATAGATCATCTTATATTGGTATGTTCATTTATATTTGCTTCATAGTTAAGCTTTTATTTCCTTGGAGAGCAGGCATGACATCCGGAAACTGTGTCTGACAGCTGAAGCGTTTCTCTAAAGCAAACATGTTGACCTCATGGTGGTATTACAGACCAAGCCGGAGCATTACAAATTCATCCTCAGTCCTGCTTTAGTGAGATGTTTTACTGGCCTCAGCAAAGAAATAGTAAAAAAATAATCTTTACATGAAACTGAGATCTGATGGACAGCTGCAGTATGAACACTGCATTTAATTTATCTTTACATGGCAGTGCAGTTGTTGGATAAGAATGGATTTAAACTAAAACACAAAGTACATTTTTTTCAAGGGTTTATGGATCTTTATGGCTCTATAAAATTAGAAGTTTTCTTATATGACAAGTGTGATGAAACATTTTTTCTACCCACCAGAAAAATGAACCATTTCATTGTGATTAAGATTAAATCAGGCCTCATCACATTGTCACCACACCAAAAGCCTAATTCTGTAAAGTGGAACATTTAGCCTCGAGTGACCTGGTCCAAATCTGTTTATCCTCAGATCCATGAGCAGTATTTCACCTAAGTAACCTCATCAGTGTCCTCTACTGACAACAGAAAGAAGAATTGGGGTGATATAATTGGTTTTGGATGATGGAAAACTGCATAACGTTTTCATTTGTTTTTAGCTCTAAATGCAGCTGTCTACCAGACACACAGGTACTTTGTTTAAACAGACATATAAATGAGGAGTGTGTGTATTTTCTTCTACATAAATCTTCAAGCAATTATGCAATTATTCTTATGCAATTTCCCCTCGGGGATCAATAAAGTATAATAAAGTATAATTCATTCAAGTAAAGAGTATTCTTAATTTCCAACCATAGTAACAGAATCACCCCGATCGTTATGATGAAGTATATCAGCATTTATGTGGGTTCTTGCAAAACTTAAGATAAGACAAATGCTGTGTGTTTCTTCATTTTCACTGTTGAAGATTGAAAAACATGGTTTCAACCTTGATTAGGACTTTTTCTTTTAGCTAAAAGAGTGGAAGTATTACAACCCCAACTCCAAAAAACTTGAGACACTGTGTGAAATGTAAATAAAAACAGAAAACAATCATTAGCATTTCTCATAATCACACATTTTATTCCCAAAAGAACATAAACAACATATCAGGTGTTGCAACAGAGACATTTTACCATGTCATGGAAAATATTAGCTCACTTTGAATTTGATTGCAGCAGTAACACAACTTAAAAAACAAACAAACAAAAGAAAAATTGGCAACAAAAGGCTGGAAAATAATTGGCACAAATAAAAAAAACCACAGGAAGCACACATTTGACTTCTTAACAAGTTAACTGGCAACAGATCAGCATGACTGGGAGAGTGTCTCAGCTGTAAAGATGGGCAGAAGTTCACCAGTCTGCAACAAGCTGCAAAATGTTGACACAATTTTAGAAAATGTTCCTCAACAAAATTGTGAAAACTTTGAAGATCCCATCATCTACTGTGTATAATATCAAAAGATTCACAGGATCAGGAGGAATCTCTGTGTGCATGGGACAAGGCTGAAAGTCAAAACCGGATGGCTGCTATGCACTGAAAACAGACATGATCCTGTACTGGAAATCACTGCATGGGCTAAGGAACACAGTTCATTGTGCATTTAAAAACTGTTAATAGAAGAGGAGATCTTACACAATAGTTAATATCACCCGGTCCGAGCTTCTTGAGTGTTGCTGCCATCAAGTTCAAAATGAGCGAACTTTTTCCCTGAAATTGTAAAATGTCTTGTTTCAACATCTGATATGTTGTTTATGTTCTACTGGGAATAAAATGTGGGTTGATAAGATTTGCAAATCATTGAATTCTCTTTTTAATTTCAGTTTATACAGAACCCAACTCTGGGAATTGGGTTGGGCTGTATACAGTGTGGTGGTCTGGCTCTACAGGGGATTATGTATTTTACGGTATTGTATGGTATCTCTTGTCCCTCCACAAGGAAAGATCTACAAATCAATAGAAACATATTCTAGGAGATCATCGTTATCCTGTGATGCAACTTTTCTGCCCTAATTTAAATGATTTTTTGGGACTCTTCCATCCACAGGGGTCACTGACAGGTTTTATGAGTTTGCAAATAGTATGAATCAGGTTTACATTTGCTGTTTTCATGCATGGAGCCAGATTCTGCTCTAATATAACAGTGAATACAACTCAGGCCATAAAACAACCATTTAGAAAACCCAGAGAGCTGCTAGTACCAAACTTTTGCCCTTTATAAATGAGCAGAGATTAATTTGCAGTAAAACTCCAGCCATCCATACAGCTGTAATTACAGGCCACCAACACATCCACTATCCAGTAATTTGCCTCACTTGTCCTTCTCTTCCTCTGACCTTGTGACCAAATTTCTCTGTGGAACAACTCATCCATGTCTTATGATAATTATCTAAAAAGCAGTGCTGGAATCCAGCAGTGACAGCTTTGCTCCTGACTAAAATGGCTCAGTTTTAAACTAAATGCTTGACGGCACACAATTCTGTCAAAGCGTGTAAAACTGTCAACTTACAAACACAGTTTCAAAATAAGTTGAAGGATTAGATCACTTGAATTGTGGAGTTTCATTGTGAGTTCTGTTAAAGTCATCCAATTAAGTATACAGTTGATTTTATCTGAATAAATGGTCATGATATAACACACAAAAGTTTAAAGAAAAACAACATGGGTTGATTTGATGCACGTATGCTATTAAACATACAATGTCCAACTTTTTTCAATTATAATTTACAATCTGTGTCAGGGATGTTTCAGCTTATGTCAAATCTTGAAACAAAACCTCAAATGTTGTAATTTTCAGAGAGTATATCAGGTCACATTCTTCTTCCTAATATCTGTGTCCCTTTTTAATGAACTAAAGGGTTCAAAGTTCTGAATTTTTACAGATATTGATGGATTTAAAGGTGCAGCATGTAATAAAATCAAAGGTCAAAAACTGAACATTTTTATACATCATTAAAGACTGTGTTTCTATTGGCATCTAATAACTTTACCAAAATAATTAGTGTTTTTATTCTTTTAGGATGAGCCATTTATTTCTGGGTATGCATACACAGCAGCTGGTGTATTTCTGACGCCTTTTTCTCTACGGCGTCTCTGAATGGACAAACAAATCTGTGTGAAATGAGAACCCTCAGGGCTTTAAAACTGGCTTTGTTTGATAGGTGCTAAGAGCATCGTTTGGGATAAGTAACTCCTTAGAAGGCACATAGAAAAAGACAGTATCTTTGTACACCATTATGAAGTAGCTACCTGTAGTTCAGTAATCACTGTACCAGAGGCCATTGGATTGGAGATGTTTCAAATGAGGGAAAGCAAATATGGTTTAAGTGGAGTTAATTTGTGGAACCATATAAGCAATGAAATGAAATCATGTCAAATGATGATCAATTTTAAAAGACTATTTAGAAAATAATACACCGAACAAATACATGATGGAGGGTCCCATTTGTCCTTTCTTTGTTTTGTTGTTGGAGGAACATGAATATTGACCATGAATGATTTGTTACTTTATGGATGCATGGATCATGGAGATGCATCCATAAAGAAAAGATGCATGGAGGTTTATATTGACAGACTTTTGTGCATTACATTGAATACTCATTTATCCCTTTGTTTACAAACAGACATAAAAGTAGTAAAAGGTGTTAGATCTTGACAAGTTCTTGCTTCTGCCCACTCCAGGATTTAAAGGAAATGTCTGGAAATTTTGATTATGATTGTTGAGGCTTTTTTGTTTTGTTTATATTTTTTTGATGTTGAGTGTGGACTTCTATTTCATTTATTACAATTTCCTCCTTTTTTTCTCTTTTGTTCGCTTTGTTTTCTTTTATTATGTTCAGAAAATGATTAAGATTAAGATTAATGATTAAGTTTGCCGCCGACGGCCACCGTCCATTCACATCTGTGCATGTAAAGTTGTTTCTATGCCCATCTTTACCACTTCATATCGGCAATCTTAGACACTGTACCTTTAAGTGTCCTCTTCTTTAAAATCTTTTAAGCCCTTCCTAAAATGTATATAGTATATATAGTCTTTAGTGAGGTGTTCAGCCCAGGTGGGAAATGATTTATTGAATTTTAAACCCCCCCCCCCAATTTCCGATATTCCTGACTTAACAAATGTGGAAAGGACAAGTTTAGGCAGATCTTTGTAGTTTATTGACAGTCTAGTAGCTCGCTAAGGAGAAGACATTTCTCTCCAGGCATAAGTGAGCCTGAGACGTGCCAAGTGAATGGTGAAGACTGTAATACCACAATTCCCCAGTCCGGATATTCATTTCACCCAATTGTTAATGCCAGAAACACATTTTTACACGAGAGAAAATATATAAAACATCCAACATGCTTACGATGTGTTAAATGGAAAAAGAACACAATGCACGATGTGTTAGGAAAACCTAATCAAATGAAACAAACTTCTGCACCAAAACAAATGTTGCCATTTTGAACAATACACGTATGTTGAATTGAGAATGTGTGTTTATTTGTATCTAGTACTATTTTCTTGTAAAGGTACAAAGGTTCCCACTTAAACTGTCAATTTGTGTCTAAACAAAGGTGTCCATCGCCATGTCTTTACACAGTTGTCACTGTCATGCTCTCATGTCCATCAGCCTTCCCACCACCCCCACCTACAAATACGTCCCACTCCCAGTCATCCTGCCCTATACTGTAGGCCCTCTGTGGAGCTGAGGTTACATTGTTAGGGGGCATTAAAGAGCGTTTTAATTGGACCCTCCAGGCAGGTAATTAGCTCTGATGGCATGTGCTCCCACGGTGACGTGAATGATGGGGGAAGGGGGGTCACGACCACGTCCTGCCCCTCGGTCCAATCTCCAACACACAAGTGAGGACTATGTGACCCAAGGAGTTGCCACATTCTCTGGTCATTCTTGAGAAAAGACAATGGGTCTGACTTGTTAAAATAGGCTCTGTCTCAGCAGGGGAACAAGGAACAGCAGCAGCTGTCCAACAGAATCAAGCTTCAGTGATCAGGGCAGCCACACAAACCATGCAGTCCAAAGGGTTTTATTTCACTTCTGTGGGGGCACATTTCATCTCATTAGAAGGGAAGTACTGAAGAGATGTTAGCATATTTTCCCTCTTAAATCTTGTGGCTGCTGTGCAGAGAAGATAGCATTGCTTGTTGATGAAATTATGAGGCTAAACTCAAACCAATGCATGAGAGTCAGTTTCCACTGTGAGGTAAACTAAACACATGGAATGATTACTTCAGTGGTGAAACAGAACAACAAGAAATCTGGTGACATGCAGGAAGAGGGCAGTGAGACTTGGTTCAGAAAGAAGATACATTTGAATTTGATGGGGGGGAAAATATAGATTTAATTGGAAAACTGATTAATCCAGTCTTATCAGTGACCCAGGCTCCCATTTATTTAATTTAAAAAATAAGATATGTCTGTGCAATTGCCTTTAAGAGCTGAAAACAATTTTTTAGAGGTTTCAGTCTGGCTTTTGCAAACATCACAGCACTAAAAGCAGCTGATGATGATCTGTGTGCTTTTTCTTTGTTTTATCTTGGTGCCACTTTTGACACAACTGATCGGGACATCCTCTTGTACAGACTTGGTACAGACTGAAGATCTGACTGAAGAGAAGGAAAATCTGGTGCATTATTACAATGGTTCACATCCTACTTATCAAACAAAAAATGTAGTTGCCGTCAGTAGTTACAGGCTCTGTTTCTCTCTTGCAAAATATGGCATGCCACAAGGGTCAGTTTTAGACGCTTTTTATTTTATTTTACATGTTTGTCCTTGGACATATTATTCAGAGACAGCAGGATCCATGCTCACAGCTGCTCCTAATCAGGTGCACCTGGGGTACCAGTTTGGCAGTGGCAGAGAAGATTTGGAAAGTTTTTTCATGTGTGCAACCCACAACTCTGCTCATCCCATAAATGCATTTCCCTTACAAATGTGGGGCCATTTAAAGGAGAAATAAACTGGCTTTAAGATTAATTAAAGAGATATATATAAACAGTTTTAACATTGTATCATTATTTGCAGGACATTTAAGGTTTAAAATTTGCCTCAAACTAACTGTAAGGATTCATGCCTAAGCAGCGATAAGACCCAGTTCTTCCACATTACAAACACATAACTTAAAGTGGTTTTGTTCATTTTGATAATCATAGAAAAAAACATTGTTATGGTAAATTTTATTCATGTACGTGTGAAATCCCACATGGCCAGGTACATAAATGAGACTTCGATGTTCAGGGATTGTCCCTTGATTGCTGGGATTTTGGTTTCATTAAAAGTGCTAAAGAGCAAAACTTTAAAACTGACTGTGATAAAGATGGTGAGTTCATGCCTGAATGGGTTATAACAAAAGCAAAGCATACATAGATTGTGATGTAAATTTGAGAAAATAAACTTACATTATATCTATGTTGTCAACCAATGCAATCCTAATTTCTTTTCAAGAATATTAAGAAAATGTCACAGTTGGTGGCACATCGGAAATTCTCACAGGATGAATTATTTACCCACAGCCTAGCCTCTTTAGGATACATCCTGATTAATATGTATGTGAAAACCCAGATCTGGTAAGTGTACATTATGTAAACTTTATGTAAATAAACATTTTGTGTCGAATGTAAGTGGAAAAAACATTAAACAGCTTTTACTCATCATCCCAATAAACATTTACCTTTTTAAGTTTGGTACAGGGCAAATTTAATCTTTTAAGGTCTTCTTGTATCTATGGAAGAAAAACAAGCACCATGAACCCCACCAAACTAAGAGCATTGTGGGTAAAGACCCTCTTCTCTTGTAGAATACTGATGACAAAACAGGAACACTGACCTTGTTCCGGGGAACACATCCTGGGGCACACAGGCAACAGTGGTACACAACAATAATAGCTTTTCCTAGATATAAAAGGGCATGATGGAGGAGGTTTTCCATTACATTGAATTAAGAGCTGCACCTTGCAAAAGAGGAGAAGGCACTATCTACACTCAATGTAGATATTGGATCCAGTTCAGGCCCTGCCCCATAGTGTACATCAGTTTAATGGTATAAATTGTGTTTCTTGCTGCTCTTTGATCCTGTTATATTGATTAAATGGTCTCTAAAGTAATCTATAATTTCATATAATCACATAAATGCTACAAGTAAAATGTGTCACAGAAAGAGTGTTGGTTTGGTCTCTCTGACTGACATGCCATTGTATAAGATATAATAATATTAATATGAATACTGAAGCATAAGTCTGTAAACTGCATGTTACAGTTGTGTGGAGGAGCAGCTGATGATAGTTTTTTTAGATACTTGGAAAGTAGATTAATATGAGTAAGGTAAGGCAAGGCAAGGCAAGTTTATTTGTACAGCACATTTCATGTACAAGACAATTCAAAGAGCTTTACATAAAACATTAAAAGCATTACAGATGGTGCAAAGGAGGCATTAAAAAGTAGCAACAGGCAGAATAAATAGCAAAAATCACAATAAAATCTTCTTTTTTTTTTAAGTACATCAAAAATACAACAAAATTGTCAAACAATTCAGGGAATTGCACATACAACTAGTTTTGCTTTCTTTTTGCCTTCTGTACCTGGAGGGATGCCTCTTGTCTCTTGGCTGCATGATGTATCATAGTACACTGATTTTAGTTCAATTTGATTGAATTTTGATCACAGCTCATAACAAGCCTGCCTAGCTTCTTTAAATGTTCCAACTGGAATCAGCTTCAAGCTCCTGTATCAATCAACAGGAAGCTTGTACACAGAATAAATCGCTGCATTGTGACTTTTCTTCATACATCACAATCAAACCGGGTGTAACTTTCAAACAGCAAAATAACATTTTATCTCTTTGGGAAGGTGAATGTGACATGCTCGGTCTTGTAAAGAGTTTCCTATTCATACATACAACACAACTGTAACATTTGTTGGGAGTTTCTGTCTGTCCTTTGAGTTCAGGGAATACAGACTGCTAACGTAGTCTGTATTCGGTCCTTAACAGCAAGTGTGTGAAGTAGACTTTTTAGAGCTGTTTCCCTTAAAAACAACTACTTTTGGAGACAGATGAAAGCAGTGAAACTGAAGTAAAACAGCAAAGTTGAGGCCAAAACAAGAAGCCTAAAGATATTTAATTAAATCTCATGATAAAACAGCTGCTGTAAAGCTGATATCTAAGTTTGGATGTATTTCTATTTGAATGCTACGTTGTGAAAACTTCACAGCTGATCAGTAAATGTGGACCTTGATAGCCCAGTCCAGCAGTACTGTCACTGTCAAATCTTTCTGTCTTCACCATGGATCCTCCGTCAGCTTCTCGTGAACCTCAAACACACAAAGTGCACATTTCTGGGCAGTGTTATCGAGTGCCCCTTTGACACAAGGCGCTATTTTGAAATCTGAGCTTGCGTGGGAGGATTTAGGAGCGTCTCCTGCACGAAGCCCATGGCGGCTGAACGTCCAGACTGCTGGATGGGTGAAAGCCGGCCATCTTGACCCACACCCTGAGCCCGCTAACAGAGGCGCAGCAGCCACCTTGGCTAAGTGCATTCCCCAAGGCCCTGGCCTAAATCCCTGCTTGACCCTGACTGATAAACTTTGCTATGGATAGACCACATGAAAGTTTTTCCCTTTAAAAATAAGCATTAGAGGATATATTTTACAATGGTGAGGTGTTTTTTGACGCAAGCTGACTTCAAATGTGTGTCAAAAGGCTTTCTAAATCTCTTAAGAAGCGGTGCCTTACTAATGAATCTGACAATAGATTATAGATTAACATTGAATTTATATTTTAAAATGTACTAAAATTACTCTAAAAGTAATTTTTTCTTGAAAACCTAAAAAATGAGAACAGGGTGAGCTTCATGGACAGACAAGACGAGACTTTTCGGTGGCTTCAGGTGGCTCCAGGTTTGACGTAGTCCCAAGTCGAGGGAAGTCTGGCCTGCATCAGCTGCCTGCAGACAGTAATTGGTCATGACTGCGGTGACCCTGATGCTGCATGCTCCCAGAAGAACAGGATTAACACGTTATGGGTGCCCCAGGATCTGCTTGAGGAGCTGATAAGACTTTTGGAAAAACCTCTTTGTTGGTGATGTTCACATGAGGCCCAGGAATAGACGCAGAATGAGGTTGTGGCATCAAAGTTCACCTTATTGGAAGAAACAGGTTTATCACTTCCTCTGATGACTTTGTACCACTTACAGAATTTCAGATGCATTTCAAAGGAGGCTTCAACACCCAAATAGCATTAAATATGACCACAAAACACAACCTGTCGCTAAGCGGGAGCATAAGCACATATGCTGTAGATCTCTGAGCGTTTACCTGGACAACAGATTGGACTGGAACTGCAACACTGAAGCTGTCGGCGAGAAGGGACAGAGCAGATACTACTACTTGAGGAAGCTTAGGCCCTTCACTATTGGCAGCAAGGTGTTGCATATCTTTTCCAAGTGTGGTGAGAATACTTCAAGATAAAGGAGATGTGGAGTAACAAATGATGGTTGCATTTATAAGTTTAGTTCCCGGCCAGGAGGTCAATCCATCATGCAAAGATCAAAACGGTCTACACAAGGGAGTGACCCCGTTTGTTGCACAAAGCATAATTTATACACATGCATAAGAAGAATCACATCATTTGACCCACTTTAAAAGACAGAATATGAGAAGAGCTCTGACAAAAGAGTATAGTGATGTGACACTACAGATACTCTTTAAGGTGACAGATTCAAGGAGAGAGCACAGAGAAACCAGACACTCTTCCCCAAACCTCCACCCTCCTGGTCATTTACCAAACACAAACACGTCAACATAACTAAACAAATTAATCTACACATATTGAAAATGTATCATCAGTCACAACCAAACTACAGAGTCCAATATTGCCATTAGCAGATTACATAAATTGTAATACTCCAAGACACAACCCTTCTGTGGTGTATGCGTTCCATCGTATATCTGTCAGTGGCTGAATTACCAGGGCAAGCTAACTAGGAAGAAGTCACCAGTACTTCACTTCCATGACATGTTTACTATCTTCTACACATTAACCTGTGTTGCTCTATGCACAGAAGCACAATCCTTACAAGTTATAATTCGTTGTAAAGGAGAGTAATTAGGCCTTCCAGCAATATATAACACAATACCAACTGGTATTACTAAAGGTAACTGGGATTACATTCTCAACCAAACACAAATTTCCTAACTTTTTGTGCTTGAATCAAGTCTATGTCTTAATAGCTCCACCTGAGATATCGCAGGTCATTTTCATTGACACAAGATCATGTTCAAAATATGAAAAAGAAAGTAGGCTACTATAATAGAAAAGTCACAGGTTCACATTTAACTGCATAAAAAGTTGTTTTGTTTGAAGCTACTAATACTTCGGTCCACTTACTTAAGTATTACCTACTTACTTAAGTATTTTCACAAAGTTGTTTCTGTGTTTTCTCCTTGCTAAGAGGTTTAATTCTTCTTTTCCACCTGAGTGCTTCCATATACAGCTTATGTCAGTTTAGTGCAATGGTCCTGCAGAATAGTTACAACTCTTGTCTTCACCACAACTTGAAGAGACTGTTTCCTTCAACCTTATTTCTCTGTTTTTTGTGAATTTCTTACATTTCCACTTTTCAGATACGACCAAGAATAAGAAAGAGTTTTTAAATCTCTCAACACACAAGCATCAAATCCAGCATACCATTTATGAAAAGTGAATCATGGATGGATTTTTAATAATGCTGAAATCTGCAACCACTTCAAAAAAAAAAAAAAAAAGGTGGGACGCTGATAAAGCATAAATAAGCAGAGTTGGATCATTTGCAGAATATTTAAAGATAACATTAAATGTTAATAAAGAGCAACATTATTTTTTTTTTGGCTGTGATTATTTTTTTGTCATTTCTATCATTAACATCCTCAGTCAGAGAATACAGTTACTGGGCTTAGTCAAAAAACAAGTAAAAAATTCATGATTTTGATCTCTTTGCATGTTTGACAGCTATACAAAGATCTTGTATTACCCTTTCAAACCTAAAAACTTAAGTATTTATGGTCAGTGACACTTCATGTCCTCTATAAATGAATGTTATCTACAAGGCGTACCTGTAGGTGTGTCTACACTGTACACTAGTCTACAAAAATCAAACCCAGAAGACTGATTTCAGACAAATACTTGATTTGATAAGAATGTCTATTTATGCTCATGTATTTATACTTCTAGTTGTTTCATGTCCTTTTTAATCTGCAACAGTTTCTTTGTGTTCACATTTCATTATGTGCCAGCAAACCAGAGGAGTTTAACTCCAGCACAATGCTTTACCTCAGCAGTCCCTCCTGGCTTATCGTGCCCTGCAGCTTGGCCGGATCGAGTGATATAAATCGAACTTGCCCAGTCCAGAGACGCCAGTTCCTCCTTTGGGTCTGCACATTGTTTCGTCTAGACCTGTATTTATTTAGATGTAAATCAGTTTGCAAAAGTGTTACGTCCTGTCCTTGTGCAGTGGGTGGTGGACTGGCTTTTGCTTTTTTTGGAGGAAGTCAGCCCCATCGAGATTGGAGTTTCTGCAGATTGTTTCCCATTATAAGGCTGTTATTGATGTGAGAGGGTGACATCATGCTGCCTCACCCTTTACTGTAAGGTTTGTGAGAAAGAATTCCCACACCCATCTCTTATTTATTACTCAGCACAGGGAAGAGGCAGGACTTCTCTTCGTGTTTCAAGAAGCTGCATCTTTGATTCATGCACCTGAGAGAGGTCATCAAGATTTTCCAAGATTTGGCTATTTGACTCTTAGACCTCACATTGACAATCTGGTCAAGAAACTAAAAGTAACATTGAGCTTCTATTCCAGACACAAGTTGTGTTTTTCTTTTATTTAGAAAAAAAAAGAAGAAAAAAAAGGGTTCTTGCTGCAACTTTTTCACCATTGTTGGACTATGGAGCTGAACGTTACATGAATGCAAGGCAACCTCATGACATATCCTGGATACTGTGTACCATGCTGCTTTAAGATTTATTACTGAGTATAAATCACAAACACATGACTGTAAGCTGTAGTCCAAGGTTGGTTGGCTTTTCCTTGTAGGCTTTTTCACTGGTACATTTTTATTATGCTATTATTGAACTTCTCCCTCCATACCTTTGCTTTCACTTTACGTTCAAACACAACCCATCCCACAATCTGCAAACCCAGGTCTGTCTCTCTGCCTCAGTGCCCAGAACTCACACTGAGTGTGGGAAGTGGGCATTCATATACTCTATTCCCTTTTCTTGAAACAGGATTGAAAAAAAACAATCGAGCTTCAGCCTCTTGTTAGCCTCCCTCAGTTTAAAACTCTAATCACAGACATGTTGAGGGTAGATGAGGTATTGTGCCTGTGCTTTGCTGCGTGACATGCTTTAACCTGGTGAATGCTCTTTGTTTTAATACTGTTAAATGATTTTGTGTTTGTGTTACTTCTGCCATGTTGGCAATGCCGTGCTCGTAAAAAAGATAATTTGTTCTCAAGAATCTGCCCGGTAAAACAAAAGTTAACGTGAAGCAACAGAACAAGAAAAACAGCCGGCAGTTTGTCTGATTAGTTTAGCTTTAGTGTTGTCTTTTATATGACTTGGAGGTGGACCTCTGAGCTCTTAATGATGTAGCTCAATCTTCAGCCATAAAAGTAATAGAAAATGTTTCTGTATTTTGTACAAACACCACAGTAACATGATAATATCATGGATAATTGTTTTATAATATTATATGTGCAAGTGATTTAATTAAACTGAAGAAATGATAACAAACAGTTTATTACTGCAATTTCACCACTTTTGATGTGCACACCGCACAGTAGCTATATTTGAATTCAGGGAAATGTGAAACTTATTTCTCTACAGAAATTTTTCTCTCTCCCATGTTATCACATGCTGATGCTTGGTCAAGAGTCCACTGTGTCTGTTTTTAACAAAATATATCTCCAAAGCCTCATTTTCTGATGTGCGGGCTCTCCACAGGACATGTTGCAATTGTAATGTCGGACATGTAGATGATCCAATCCAGAGTGAAATATATTTAATTATACATTTTAAAGCATAACCATGATTGTTTCTCAAACTTAATGGAGAGCTTTTAATGCATGGAAAAGTTTTAGATAGGACTTTAACTTAAGGATGTAACTTTTTTAACTTAAAAGCACATTCTGGACTAGTTTGATGTCACAGTGACATCTATTGTTTGCATTTCTGGAAGTGGATTGTGAGTGGACCCCCTTACTATCAAGAGCTACAAAGTACAGTAATAGGAAATATATTTGAACCCATTAAGTGACAGAAGTATGGGAATGTGTGTACTGCATTCATTGTTTTATGTATACTTGCTGAGGGTTGAGTGTGTGGACTGTCAGGGATTACAGACAGCGGACCAAACCACTACTAGACATAGGGAGGGGACTTTGGAAAAATGTTATCTGCTAATTAGCACTGATATTGTGTTTGCATGTTATATTATTTGAAATTGTGTATTCATGTTACAGACATTATTGGTAAGTATTGTGAAAATAACTCTTTTTTTCCACTAGGAAGGGGGTTTGGGATCCACCTGTTTCCCAGTTTCTATTGTGGTTGTAGCGCAGAAGCCTTATTTTGGCACTGATTATACCCCAGTACTTAAACAGTATTTCTTTTCACCTATGATATGAAACACAGCTTTATTTAGAATGATAATGAAATCACATTTAAGGATAAAAAAAGTATTAATCCCCTATGGATAATTATAAAACCAATATTAACATTAAAGATTATTATTATAATTCATGAACTCAGATGCAGGTCAGATTGGACCGCTCATATATTGAATAACACTAAACATCAGACGTGCTGTTATTCATAAATGCAATAGTCATCTGGGACTAACTATTGTGTTACCTTGATTTGACCTGTGAGCTTATCATGATGCTTTGTGAGAACACAAAAACACAATGGTGAGGCACAGCACTATCCCATTGTTGTGCTGTTTACTTCTTGGCTGTCTTCTTTGCAAGTAAACAGGTACATAGTAAATATTTTGTGATTGACTTCCTGTTTTAAATTAGACTGGGACACCAATGGGGAACTGGTCATTTAAAGATTTTTTAGGCAAGTTGTTTATTAAAGTCTCAGTCCTTCAGTGTCCTGCAAGTGCAGCCCTATAACTCTAAAATATACTAGTGCTAATTAGATTTATATAACAAGGTGATACTATTTGACATTAGAACAAACAATAAAACACAGTACGGTCATGGTTGTAGCTTTAGTTGATCAGGATGGATTTTAAGGTATCAGGGTTTTTTTTCAGGAGGGGGCTACTAATACAGTTTGCTAAAAAGGAATGAAAAGAAAGATTGCCCTATTTTTCTTAATAGACTTTACTATGAAATACTAATTAGTAAGGCAAGGGAGGTTTAAATATAGAACATTTCCTGTACAAGACCATTCAAAGTGCTTCACATAAAACATTAAAAGCATTACAGATGGTGCAAAGGAGGCATTAAAAAGTAGCAACAGGCACCAAAAAATAGCAAAAATTACAATAAAATCTTTTTTTTTTCAAGTACATCTTTTGGTAAAGATGCTGATGTCCTTGCACAATAAATCTGGTTGTCTTTCAAGTAATCATACAAGTTTGCTTTAGACCAGTCCAAACAATCAAACTATTATTTTGTAGGTTATTACCTGGTTTATTATACAGATTATTATAATGCTTTATTTCTCATTTGCATACAGTTAGTAGGCCATTTTTGTTTTTCCTTGCCATTAATCACCCTAATCAGAATTCACGCATCCTTCCTTTCATGTCCTCTCCCGGCTTCCGTAGAAATTCCTTCACTGTCAGTGTGTGCGGTGACAGACCAGCATCGGTGAGCTCCCAATCCATCTCCAATTGTAAATTATGGAAGAGATTAATAACATTGAAGTTGTTCCGTGCACAGAGTCCAACTATCTGAAACCGTTCCGGGTGCTCTATAACCAGGTGAGTTATCTCTGTGTAATTACGTCTGGTGGAGGCTGTTGGATGCTGTAGGCTAGCCCAACCCCCAATTCATTTTGCAGCTAGCAGACTAACATGAAGGCTAGGCTGACATTAAACACAAACGTTGACAGCAACAAATGGTAATACTTCAACAGCAATGGCAAAAACAACTGTATTCGGCCTGTTTTCTCACACGGTGACAAAACAGTTGCCTCTATTTTATATGAACTTGAGACAGCTAAGCTAACAGGCTAAAATGCTAACGGTAGCCCTGCTGCAGAGGGTTTTTATTGGTTAAACATCACGTTAAGGTTAGCACATGCTTTACATTAGTTTAAGGGGCTGTAGGTGACATTATTTAGCAGGGCAGCGTGACAAAGGAGGACGTTTTTTGTGTTAAATGTGAGGCAGGTGAGACTTGTTGATCTCAGCTGTCAAACTAACTCAGTCTAGATGGAATATTAAATTGAGAAGTCCTCACAGTTCAGGTTTACATTGAACTTCACTATATGTGTGCATGAGGAACATGGAAGAGTTTCAGCAATTCAAATCCTGTGGGAGGTTTTAGAGTTGTGCATATCACTTTCAAACGAAAGTACATACACAAATTTAAACTTTGAAACAGCAAGGATGGACATTGTCCATAAAACTCAGGACAACTTTAATCTTTTAACTGACTGTGGCATTTTATTATTATTATTATTATTATTATTATTATTATTGTTATTATTATTATTATTATTATTATTATTATTATTATT
>JAOXYM010000024.1:19326053-19336087 GCA_028567055.1 Leptatherina wallacei
ATAGCACATTTTCAGGTTCAAGACAATTCAAAGTGCTTTACATAAAACATTAAAAGCATTACAGATAATAAAAAAAATAAGAAAAAGAGCACATGTACACTCTCCCCACCCGTCCACCCCCCCACCACCGACCTCAATCTATACAAACATGAGCTCCCATGCCTATGTATGTCCCTAGTATGTGGTCAAAGCAAAGTAAACACAAAATCATGTTAACATTTTTCACTAGGGGTACCACAGCTGTACATATCATCTGTGGAGGGAATGAGCATGATCTTATCAGACATTTGACTGAGATAAAGCCTGGTTATACCTTCTGAGTGGTAAAAAGAAACTAGTTATCTCAATTACTGTGTGCTGCTTGCCTCATAAATATGGGAAAAATGGAAAAGAGCTGCTGTTAAGGTTGAGTGCTAACAGATTCACAGGGAAGTTGGGGTTTTGTTTTATAAACTTACAAAAAAGACTGCTGGAACTGTAATCCAGGCTTGGAAACATGTGTTTGAGGTAAACATTATCCATTGTCTCTGTTTAGATTTGTTTTTGTTTTTTACAAAAAGCATTATTGTACTATATATTGACAAACCTAGTAAGGCTATGTAGTATTTGTTATTTAAAATCTGTGTAACCGTGATCATGTTTACAAGAGATAGGAAATGAAAAAGCGTAACCAAAAGTTAGCTTGAAAAGTAATATTTTTTACAGTAAATGACTTAACATTTAAAGTTTGCACCAAGTTTATTTGAATCATTTTGAGGGATGGTTAAATCCTATCAACCTGCCTTTATAATCCTGATCTCCAGATTCACAAGTCAGCTGTTTTTCCAATGTTAGAAATCAAGAGGTAAATGGGTAAAGGTACAGAAACCATGGCCAATTAATTAAATTTGGCGCATCGCTGCTCAAAACTCTGCTTACATATGACATGGGCTGTGTCGTGGATTCTAACTAAAATATTTCATCCAAGCTCATTACAATATAAAAGTTTGAATAAAAGGAAACCTGCATAGTGCCAGAATGTGGATCAGGGTCTTCACTGCCTTAATTTCAATGACCCATCCCTCTTTTTAAGTACCACCAGTCATCCAGACAAACCTGATGTTCATGTCTGTGGTTATTCTTTAGCAGGTCACAGACATCCATTTCAAGACCAACATCCTTTATTTAAGATATTAATTTGATATGTCCCCAATACCTGACTGGGTGGGGCAGTGGCAGTCATGTTGAATATTTTGCCACTCGGTGCATACCTTTTATAGATGATGTGAAAACTACATTGCATATGATTGGATGAGTGGCTTTTTTTGGATGACATTCCAGCTCTGATAAAACCGATACTACAGGCAACTTTTCTCCCCGCTTTACACCTAAAACTCACAAGTAGTTGCTGATTAGTTTGAAGAAAAAGCTAGACCATAACGCCATTAGATGTGGGAGAACAGGAGTCATACATACTACATGATGTATATTTGACTCATGTTCCTCATACCATTTAAACCCATAGATGATGAATAAAGCCAGTGCTAGCTGATGGCAATCATCGCCTGACTTCTGGCATAAGACAGTGGATTATATAGCACTTAACCCAGTTTCTTCCTGTGGGACTGGGGTTGAATTATAATATCTTGATACCATAAGCTTTCTACCAGTAGTTACCTTGAGTCGTGCTTTTGATACATGTGTTAATAACCCAGTTTTGCCACTGTTGAGCCAAAATCCCCACAGAATAAGCTTAACCATGCATGAAAAGTCCTGAGCATCTGTTTAGCCTTTCTTGGTTAAACCATTAGAGCTCTCTTTCCAGTTGGAAGCAGTAGAGCATTAATGGTGTGTAACAGCACTACAAGACTCAGACCTGACACAAGGGACAGCTCCTATGCTTCAGGCCTGTGTGTCCTACTTTTAGTGTCGATCTTCCACATTATCGCACCCACATTTATCCATCATTTTACCCATACTTGCTCTGCAGTCAGTTTCCCCCTGTCTTTTCACATATATTTCTACTTTTTCTATTATATTGTTTTGGGTGCTTGGAAGTTGGTGTCAATTTCACAGTTTCTCCCCCTCAGATAATGTGTGGAGATTAACTAAAATTAAAACCATTGGCATGATGGAGTAAGAAGTGAAGCTCTTCTGGGAGCTAATGAGTGAAAAAAAATGTTGTTATTGTTATATCGGTGAAATCTAAGCAAAGAAAAGCAGTGATTGAAAATGTAGGTGGACCAACAAGTCCAAGCAGACTCTGTAAAATGGATCAAGAGCTTTGTCATTTAAGGAAGAGACACAATTGACCTTCTCATTTTTATAAAGTAAGAGGCTGTTGGCAGGGCAACACAGGAATATTTTTATAGGCAGTTTTAGCCTAAAATCATTTAAACAAGTGGTTCACATTTCAATGTATTGACATTGTGGTTTATTTAAACTTTGGTTTTATTATTAAAATTAAAAAATTAGTTACATGAGTTAATGGCTGGGGTTTTGAATGGATCATGTCTAAAAATAGATCCAGTTCAGCAACGAACAAGAGCAAACATGTTGCCATCAAACGCCCCCCCGGGTAAAGGAGGAAAAGCATGTCGATCTGACAGCTATTATCTGCTTTTGCAAAGTCATTTCAGAGCTTTTTATTACTCTAAAATATCTGACTTGTGGTCGTAGCTCCAAAAAAAATTGGAGTTAATCTGGTTTAACTGCTGGATTTTTAAATTGTGGATTGGTGTGTGGTTACTTGTATTTTTGCCTGTTGGACCAATAATAGCATTCTGGTTTCTCTGTGTATTTAACTTGCTAAAAAAAAAAAGGCATGTCATCTGTAACAGATGGTACTCCCAGCATTGCCAAAAATAAAAGACAAAAAAATTTAGCAATAATTATTTGACATTGAACCAGAGCATGGATAGAGAACAGTGACTATAACCCATGATATTCCACAAGTAAGAATAAATCATGTCAGTTCACTTTACTCAAAAATCAAAATACAAACAGACAATAAGTCATTATAAGCTCAGGAGCTACAGCTAGTCATTGTAACAGCAATCTCCCAGTTCCCTTTCACCCTGGGAAAGACAGGGCAGGGCTTCCTGCTGCCTCAGATGCATCCGCTTTCCCAACGCAGACCCCAGGCCTCAAGTCTCCACAGGCAGCGACATTCACATTAACATGCACACAAACACACTCTGTCACAGCAGTGACCCAGCTACAGTTCACGCTGACCTTCCTTCTTGTTTTATTTCCATCTCCTGGTAGTGATGAGTCAAATTCTCAATGATGTGACCCTCTGATCCTTAGATTTTCCTTCTTATTTTAGAAAGCTGTTAAGTTTGGCAGGGCACTTGTTTTTATTTTTAGTTGCTTGCAACAAAGCAAAGATAAATTTAGTGAGACATTGCACTGTAATAGGGAGATGATTAACTTAAGTAGATGGTGGCAAACACTTGTAGTCATGTGAAAAATGTGTCTGTTTTCTCATTTTTATTTAATTCTCACATGCAACCGTCAAGTGATTTTTCTTCAGGACTACAATGTACCGTTTGATTTATTTATTTATTTTTAAACAATAGTCGTGTGCCAAAAGGCCTACAATGGAAAAAAAAAAGATTTAAGTTGCCTCTCTGTGTCCAAACCCAGATTAAATTTTTGAGGGGTGTGTCTGTGTCTTGTTAGATGAACGTGCTTCAGAGGGTTACTTGTTGAGTGACGATGAGCATTTCCTTTGATGTTGAAGAGTTTGGGTAACAGCTGCTTTATAAAGAAAGAAATGCTTTACTTTGGATCAAATATTCATTCCCTCCACATTCACTCGCACTGGTGTTGGTAGAATACATGTGGGTAAAATGTCAAGGACACAACAGCAGAATGAGTGGGATGAAGTGAGGTTGGAGCTGTCTGGTTATCAGACAACCCGATCTATCTCCTGAGCCTCTGCCGCCCCATTTATAACAGCAAAGCCACTGAGTTAAATTAGCCAGTGACACGAGTCCAACTTACAGGATCAAATAAAATGTAATCGCCATCAAAACAAAGGTCACACTAATAATCTGTTTGACCATCTTTAGCTTTGATTACGGCACACATTCACTGTGGCATTGTTACGATAAGATTCTGCAATGTCACAAGATTTATTTCCATCCAGTGTTGCATTCATTTTTCACCAAGATCTTGTATTGATGATTGGAGTCTGGCCACTGCGCCAAGCCTTCTCCAGCAGATTCTCAATGCGGTTCAGGTCTGGACAGAAACTAGAAGCCAGAGTTTATGTTTGTGCAGAGAGAGACGGGAGGAATGGTGAGGGTTGTATATGTGTGTTGTGGGGGTGTGAGTGTGATGATGTGTGTGTGAAAGAAATAGTATGACCAGGTGTGTGTTCTTCAACTTAGATGTTTTATACTTGAGTGTCTGAAGGTTTGTGGTTTTATTTAAAAGTAGTTTTTAGTATGTAAAGCATTTTGCACTGCTTTTGTATGAAAAGTTTGATTTGAAAATAAAGTTTGATGTGACTGTGGTGGCCGATCCATGTGTGAAAAGGATGTCTCATGCTCCCTGAACCACTCTTTCACAATTTGAGCCCAATGAATCCTGGTATTGTCATTTTGGAATATGACGTACCATCGGAGAAGAAAAATCCATTAATGGAATAACTTGGTCATTCAGTATATTCAGGTAGTCAGCTGACCTCGTTCTTTGGGCACATAATGTTACTGAACCTAAACCGGACCAACTACAGCAACTCCAGATCACAGACTTCCCCCACAGGCTTGTACAGTAGGCACTATGCGTGACCGCTGCATCACTTCATCTGCCTCTCTTCTTACACTGATTCATCCTGGAACAGGGTAACTCTGGACTCATGTGACCTTCTTCCATTGCTCCAGAGTCCAATCTTGATGCTCCCTAACAAATTGAAGCCTTTTTCTCCAGTTAGCCTCAGTGATCAGTGGTTTTCTTATGGCTAGACAGCTGTTCGGTCCCAATCCCTTGAGTTCCCTTCGCATTGTGCATGTGGAAATCCTCTTACTTTCACTATTAAACATAGCCATGAGTTCTACTGTTGTTTTTCTTTGATTTGATTTCACCAAATGTTTAAGTTATTGCCAATCACCATCATACAGGATTTTTTTTCAACCACATTTCTTCCTCGAAGGTGCTTCCCCACTATCTTAAATCCAGGTGGCTAAGTTTTTTTGGCTGGGCAGTGCAGTTGGCTCAGCTCTCTTTGGTAGTAATTTGTAAGGCCAGATTTTCTTGTTATTCATATTCTCTGACCACAGCTTGAGAAAATGACTGAATTTATTGTATAAACTCCTTCAGTTCAACTCTCATATTTCTAATTCCTGCTTTCCATTGTAAGAAATCTAAGATGAGACTGCAACTAAATGGAGTCAAGTTTCTCTAACTAACACATATCCCAATGAAGTTTTCATATGTGGTTTCTTCAATTAAGAAAAGTATCCAAAGGTTCTTTTTTCATCCCTCTTCAATCAATCAACAATCAAACTTAATACAATTAATCAAATAATATATAGACTATTCCCTGTGCACAAACCTTTAGAATATAGGTGGGAATGAAAATGGAAGATTTACGTGTAAGTTCAGCTATCTCGTTTATTATAAATGGCTAAGCTACATAAAACCCAAGTGTGTGTTTCTATGGAAGTAACCCCCACCCCTCTTTCTCATAGGGGGAATATTTGCTTGTTCTGACATGCTTTTTCTCTCCCTCTCTCTCTTCTTTTTGCAGTGTATCTGTGCTGATTTTCAACACCAGTTCACACTGTTTTGTCCTCGTCAAGCAGTTCCGTCCAGGTACGTTTTTTCTTCTTCTTTGTGTTCGCACAAAGCAACAAACCAGTAGCACTCCTGTAAAGTTTATTCATCTTAGCCTTGTCACTAATCTCGATCTAGATTGTTGTACATCCTGTGGGTACTTTCACTGAAAGGAAGGGGGGAAAAAAGCACATTGCAAACCCTGTTTATTCAACTGAATTGCTGCAACAATGTAGATTCATAAATAGAAAGCAAGAGGCCCCATTACAAAGCAGCCCAACCTCCTTTGTTCAGAGTCGCCAGGGGCTGTTTTACGCTGCAGTGTACTAAATTCAAGGAAGTCTGGGCATTGATTTTTTTTTTCCCTCCTCCATTCAGTTGTTGATGTTGGGGGGAAAAAGTGTCTACAACCTTTTTAACATGGAGTTCATTGTGGAAAAGAAAAGTTCTAATAGTGTCAATTACAATTCTTTCTGTTTCCACTCAGAAACATTGGTAATTTCTCCTTTTTCTCACCCACTTCCAGCTGTATACATGTGTGAGTGGGAAAAGGCCAAGATGCAGCCGCCTCAGGCTGATGAAAAGACCGAAGAGGGCGCCGCCGAAGCCACAGCTTCTGAGTCTCAGGAGGGCCAATCGGCCTCAGCGGAGGAGAGCTCTTCTCAATGGCCCCCCGCCTCAGCAGGGGTCACCTATGAGCTCTGCGCTGGCTTGGTGGACAAACCTGACCTCCCCTTGGAGGAGATCGCCCGGCAGGAGGTGCTGGAGGAGTGTGGCTACGATGTGCCAGCTTCTAAGCTGAAGAGGATTACTTCGTACAGGTTAGTAATGCTACACATCAATTCTATTGAATTTTGACCTTAAAACAATTTCTTCTTGAAGGTTCATGTTGTGGACTCATATTTATGGTTCTGACCAGGTAACCAGGTTATTTGTGAAGGTGTCATTGCAAATTTCTTTCTTTATTTTTTATTGTTCTCATGTATAAATCACTCTCACTGAATGTCATGCCTCATAACAATTCATTTCCTTTTGTCCTATTTTATCTTATTTCCATTTCTGGTACCTTTACTTTCTGAACTATTGTTAATTGAAAAAACAACCTACATCGAAAGCTTTTCTTTTTTCTTACTCAAAGGTTTAAGTTCATATAATGTATAAACAGAGAGAAAAAAAGGCATACTCTTAAACTGCTGAGCATCAAACCACTGAAAACTTCATGGTTGGATTCCTTTAGACTGAATGGCCCCTCTAAAGGTCTACAGAAGCAAATCACTTGTGGAAAATCATCTATTTCTCCATTGTTCACCACCACACCCAGGATGTAGTCCTCAGGTGGAAGGAAAGACTTTTAAAGCTCAGTTTTGTTGTTTAAGAATGGATTAGTAATTTTTCTTGGGAATGAGCCAGAAAAGTGACTGCAACCATGGACTGGCAACGATGAAACAAATACCACTCTAAAGACCGTTGTGAGCAAAAGTCAGAGACATTCAGATCGGCATATTATTTAGGTTCAAATGTTAAATATTCCTAAGCCACAATATCTTAAATAATGCACTCTTTCATGTATTTGACCATCCACTTTCTGTTCTTCTACAGACTAGAAACATGGTATTTCTGGGTTTTTTTAGCCAGGCCAATGAGCGTTGTTGGCAGAATCTTTGAGCAAAGAACACAAATAGTTTGTAAGCATATTATGTTTTGCATTTAAGGTCAGCCAGTTCTGTTATTTCCTGTGCCATCCAATGCCTGTAAATGACAATGGCATTTTAGTTGATAACTTAGGAACCAACCTAAAACCTCACAAAAAACAATGTTCCCTTTGCAAGGTTAAAGAATCGTGTCATACATAGATGACGAAAAAGATTAAAGGTTTCAGGCTGTATATTTAAAGTCACAAGCTCATTTATAAAAGTAAACACTTAACATTTGTGCTAGCTAGGTTTTTCGTGTGCAAGTCTGTCACATTTGTTGCAACATTGTTGTTGATCTCATAAGTAAGGATTTGACAACATGGAAGACAACTAAGAGCTGCAGATAAATTAAGACACCGTAAGCCTGGAGGTTTTAAGCATAATGGAAAGTTACCCTGCAGGTTAAGTGCAGGCTTGTGAAGACAAAGGCTTGCATTGATGTTTGATTGTAGAATCCCTGAATACAAACTACAGTGTTGCCATAATGATAGTGACAATCATTTTTACTTGATTTCTAGGTCTGAGGGAAATGTTTGAAAGCTGCGTACTAGTTAGTACCTCACATCACTGCTTTATGCATTTAGCTTGTTTTTAGTATTGACCAATCACATCTGAAGAATTTTTGGTTGCGTGCATGAGAAAATGAGCTATTTAGATTCATTTTGTCATGATGACAGACATGCTTTTTCGAGTATCAGATTGAATCGAGCTTTATGAAAATCTACATGACTTCACAGAAGGAAATCGGACAGTATATTTTGATGTATGATTGCATTTGGGAATATAGTGTAATAAGATAAACTGACATACTTTATTCTAAAGCCAGAGGACAGGAGTTTACGATTTCAGGAGTCTTTGGTGCAGACTCCTGAAATTATCAACTAAAAATGCACAAGTTGTGGAAATGAGCTGGGAGGGGTGGGGGGTGCATGAGGCAAACCATCCATCTCTGTCAACATTTTATTAACTGCCTGGAGCTTGACAGAGCTGTTTAAAAAGAATCAGGAAGAAAACAGTCCCACATCAGACAGCAGCAGCTGGACAACCATGACTGAATGCTCTCATTAGTATGTTTTTGATTTGACTCAGACACCTCCTCCAGCTTTGCTGGTGTTGTCTATGACTATTGTTATGTGTGGGCTGCTTCCATTGTTTAGACATGTATCATTTTAACCCACATAACACCTATGAGGGTGTTTTTGACAGAAGCACTCCATGTAGCAAAGCGCTCTGCCAGTAACAGACAACCTGAGGGTAAAGCTGGCTGCAGTAGAGAAATAACAATTTGTTGAGATGGGAAATAAATTCTTCAACTCTCTGCGTTAAAGTGGGACATTACAACTGCTTTTTTTGTCTATTCTTAAGGCAATATGCAAAGTTGTTATGCAGCAGCATCATTTTGTAAATTAAGAAAAATTGAACATAAGATGTTTGGAATTTTTCAGGAAAAATGTGTGTTTTTGTTTTGATTTCTATAAAAAGCTTAAGGTAAAAAAAACTTCACACAAAAAATGAGCAAATTAACTTGTAAGTCTAGCTGTACACCTTTTAAAGAACTCAGTTTAAATTCAGGAAGCAGTTTGTGTGTTTTTTTTTTTATTTTAGTAATTGCTATTACAGATTTCCATTTACTTTTTCATCCCTACAGGTCAGGTGTGGGTGTAACGGGTGCCAAGCAGACCATGTTTTATGCCGAGGTGTCTGATGACAACTGTGTTGGCGCAGGTGGAGGTGAGCCACGTGAGGGGGAACTTATCGAAGTGGTCAAAGTCCCGCTGCACGAGGCCATGACGTTTGCCTACGACGAGCGTATTTCTAAGACCATGGGTGTCATTTTTAGTTTCATCTGGTTCCACAATAACATGTCTCCGAAGTACAAGATCTCCACTAACGTGTAACTAGTATTAACTAATCGCCCCTTTCTATCATTTATTAGAAATTAAAATCAAACACTGGCCCAGTACACCCACTCTTCTCCTTAAGGCTCGTCATCCTGTATTGCCTTTTTGCTTATTGGTACATGATGAAGGGGGTGGGGGGGGCTTGTCTTGTTGCCAGCGGGTTTCTTTTTTTTTTCTTTGCCCTGGTCACTTTTTTTAATATTATGTATAGTAATTATTTTCCACAAACAATTTGCCATAGCTGGTTGTCACTGGCACTTTCTCCTCTTAATTTAATTTTATTTTTTTTAAATACATATATAGGATTATCATTTCATGTACTGTGCCATCTGTTCTGAATGGCTGCGTATCACTAATTTCATTTGCCTGCCCTTAATTAAAGGAATGCTCCACTGCTTTTCTCTTAGATCCTGAATGTCATCTGCATCAAATTGGCTATCTTTAAGACACGATATTGGTTGAGAAGAAGCCACCTATCACTCTTTAAAGTTAGTTTCTGCATTCCTATATTTTCTGAGTTGTCAGAATATTGTTTTTATGCCAAGTCTGAGTTGAAATACCACTGACATCAACATCACAACTCAGATGTGCATATTTGTTTTCTTCTAACTTCAACATATCCAATTCTACACTTAAGAATGCTACACATTTCCTAACTGCGATACTAACTAGCAGT
>JAOXYM010000024.1:19336187-19353326 GCA_028567055.1 Leptatherina wallacei
TTTCTTCTAACTTCAACATATCCAATTCTACACTTAAGAATGCTACACATTTCCTAACTGCGATACTAACTAGCAGTGTCTCCCCAGTTAGCTCAGTTTGCATCTTTTTAGCATTTGAAAATGTCCTTGCAAGAGTTTCTGTTGGCCACCATCAAGTATGTTAAAATGAGGTACAAAAGCAGAAAACACAAAAACAGTGGAGTGTTCCTTTCATATACAATCCAGTAATGCAAAAATGATGCTAGTCCATTGTGGGGCCTTGTAATGATGGAGGTGTTTAGGCATGCCTCGAGTAAGTTTTCTGAACCACAGCCTTTAAGCAATACCCATTAAAATACCCCAGGATAAAGAAGAAAACAATCACTCAGTATCAATAAAAAATGTGATCACTCTGTTTGGAGTTATTTATAGAGTCAAACCAGTTGTCATATAAGCAAACTTCTTTCACTAAACAGGAAAATCATACACCTACCTCTGCACCGAGGCCTAATTTTTCTGTTTTCTGTGTATCATTGTACCGAAGCACAATCCTGATGAGAAGAATTCTGTACAGTAACACTTGAATCCACTTCTAATGGCATCTTCACATTTAGTTTAGAACATGAAAATCTGCAGTGGGTTAATGTTTGCTTTCCAAACTTGTAATCTTCCTGATTAAGGAATCACTTTTTAGAGATTTGGATTTATCAGCAATGGAAAAAACCTCTTTCATTTTTACATTTTAAAATGTTTCACGTGTCAAAGTTTCTTCAAGAACTTGTTAATCAGGCTTTAGGGATGTGTTTAAAATCAACATACTTAATCTAAAAGACCACCTTCTATTCAATTTCATTTATGGTGTCATTAACTTGATCTCACAGCAGCATTTTGACAAATCTCAGGTCCAGATAGTCAAACCTATCATCATATTTATGATGGATCCCTGGATGTGACAATGACCAGCATGTTATTACAAAGTTAGACTATTACATTTTAAAACCACGTTCCAGCTTGATTACAGACAAAGCTCCTTCTATTTCAGATATGTTTTTCTTCATTGAAAAAGGGCTGGCACTTCATTTCTTATTTGATATGTTGCAGGAAAGATTCTCTGATGTTAAACTTTAGTAAAAGAAAAAAATATGCAAAAACTGAAACAAAGCCAATAATATTTTTAGAATATGATCCTCACCTAAAACATCACTACGCCTCCATTATAACAGAACTACATCGCCAAACTTTGCAGCAGCCAGTTGTTTTATTCTCCTCTTAGGCTGGGAATATACTTGCTTTAAATGATCTGGATGCATCTATCAAGGCTACCACACATATCCTATGTTGTTTGGAGCATTGGCTATCCATGTCCTCAGAAATGAACACCAAGCATGCATGCAGTGCTCTGTGAAGGTGACCAGTAGAGACAGTATAACGACAAAATATGGGCATATTTCCAATTTCCTTGACTTCTTGGCAAGAAATATAGCTACAATGCCACAGCTCTGGCATTTTTTGCCATAATCTTAACATTAACCAAATACTGGCCTCTATCACCGTTGTCCCCTTGTTCATTGTTTAAATCCTACAAATATTGTCAGCTCTGTTTGGTTCAAGTTCTCTGGTGCGCCCCGTCGTAGAATCCTCCTGTGCAGGTGTAATACACGTCTAGGTGTACGAACAGTAGGGCCTACGATAGAGCGGATTTGCTACGTGACCGTGTGGTTATAAAGCATGTAAATTCCCAGCCTCAATGGGACTCAAAGTCTGAAAGGTGGAAAATGTATGTGAAATCCAGCAAATAACATTTGAACATTCGAGTTGTTATAAAATGAACTGCCCGCACAACATGCCGATATTTTGTTGACCGTAAGAACGCCATGGAAAAGTGATGCATATATATGGTATTAATTGTAGGAGTTTAAAATGCAATCATACAAAAGCGTGTTAAAGTCAAACAAAATGGTCTTATTAGAATTAACAAAATCAAATCATTGTACCTTATTATACAATTTACAGTCAATGTACAACCTTGTTTGCAAAATGGTCGGAACTCTGAGTAACAAATAAATACAAAATGCAGTGATTAAGAATTTATTTATGTTCTATATTTGATTTAATTCGATTGGAAACTGCATTATTCTTTGAAAAATAGATTTCCACTTTGAGAAACAGTGTTGTACATTCGGTTCCTTTGTTCTTAGCAACCCAAAGCTAATACGCATGCAGTCTATTTTTGGATACTATATTGAGGTGTCTGCTGTAGAGCCTGTCTTCATTAATATAAATACATTCTCTAAAACGATTATACAGCTGAGTCAACACCTCTGTACAAAAACAGGACAGTAAAACCTTCATAAAGGGAGGATTTATTGCAGGATTGTTGTATTAGGCTGCATTAGTGTCGGATGGATGGACCACTCTCAAACTGTGAGGCAGGTTATGCTCTCTGGTGTGTAGGATTAATTTTGTTTTTAAAGCATAAAGGAAAGCCGACAATCAAATGTAAACATTTTTCTCCCTTTTTGTGCATCCTTCTCTCTTTTGAATCCTGCAGCAGTTTAAAAGATGACTGTTTCATTATTGGGCATCATAACGTGTTACGTGATGCCACTTTAAGTCTCATTTCCTGCACAAATAAACCACTAAATATTGAATAAACCAAACTAAATATGTTCGGTTTGAAACACAGTTGAATACTTTAAGAGTCATTCACACCCCAAACTACATAAGAATATATGCATATGCTGTATGTTTAACCCTTAAGCCACACTGATCTTCCCTTTCTTTCAATGAACTTCTTTGTCCTCCTGTCAAAAGACATTTTGCATGAACAGCTTGAATTATTTTTCAGTTCATATTACTTGAGAAAAAAAGGCCGAATGGATTTGTATTTTCTCAGGATCAATGGGGCACCCCAACCTAAACACAAAATCAGATCCTCACAAATGATAGCTTATGATACATCTGCTTTCACAAGTTTAATGTTAAGACTTTTGGAAAAATGTGGCAAGCACCTTTGGAAAAAAAAAAAAACTGAACATGACTTGTTAGAGTTATTTGTTAGGATCCAAACTGTAGGCAGTTGGAGAATATGGTTCACAAATCTTCTTGACAGTATTATTTAACTTCATATTAATCTGCCACAGTAATATCCTTTACCTGATCCTCATCTGTGCTGTCACTTCAGCATCCATCTTTTTTTTCCCCCTTCTCCTAAGACATATGAGATCTATGTTTGTTTCGGTTGGCTGAGGTCTAAGTGGATCTCGAGTCCAGTAAGATAGTTTATTGGAGAACCTCATGGAAAGATTTCCAATGGTGCTCACAGTTTTCCAATGTCTTGTTCTTGTTTAGTATTGTGGGAAAAACAATAAAATAAAGTTACTTGATGTTTTGAGGAAATTATTTGTTGTGCCCATTTAAAAAGAATTTGCCATTATGTGAATACACATAATGATGTGTTCACGGCAAATGTCAGTTTGCGTATGATTTAGCTGAACATAAATGTGACAAAGAAAAGCCATTTAAACTTTAAGGCCAGTCTGTAACTTTATGTGCCTGTCAAATGTGGAGAACTGCAATCTAACTTGTTTTTTGAGCCAAGTGCAAGTAAAATTTTCCATAACATGACAGGAAACTACCACAGGCGCGTATTTCTCCATACCTTCCCTTTAACTATCAACCACTGTCCGGTAAAGAGCGTGCATTCGGTCACCAAAATGGAGGATGTGCAGCAGAATTAAGATTGACCCACACTGAAAATAAAATTGCCATGCATCAAAGTAAAAGGCAACTGCAAAGTCCTCAGGCACAAGTCTAGTGTCTTGTGGTTTAAAGTCAATTGTTGAAGAGAATTTTGTTGCCAAAAGAGACACAATCAGCATGGCAGCACTTCAAGTTCAGCTAGTTCAGCCAGCTACTCCATAAAAACAGTTAATCTTAAAATTTTTTATTATGTTACGCCTGCGTTTTAGTATCATTGCTTTGTTCAGCCAGTGGATTAAAAACTAACAATTTCACATGTGTTTTATGTTTTTTTTTATTGATTTTATAAGCTAAACAAATATGGCTGTCTACATCTTTTTTTTCCCCCAAACATATTAATATGATTTTATTTCAAATGTCTGTGTGAAATACAAAACATATAAGTGTCAAAACCAAACATTTCACTCTTTTTAATGGGAGACAGTAATGCTGTCTACTAGTGTTCTTGGAGATCTCCAAGGAAAGGCCTGAGCAGCAGCTGGAGAACTTAGCTTAGTTTAAGGAACATTTTGTATCTGGGTTTGCAAAGTGTGCAAAAAAAAAAAACCAATTTATCAAAATGACCATTTTTACAGGGGTGTTTTTGTACCTGATTGACCTGATTGTTTCTTCACCTCTGGTTGCTCAGCAACTGGTCCAAGAAATATTTAACCAAATCCCCTCCGCTGAAGTTGGGAACTGTTTTTTTTTTTGTTTGTTTGTTTGTTTGGGGTTTTTTTTGTGCTGTGTTTTTAAATAAAGAGGATATCACATGCTGAGTTGTTAATTGCAGCTGTTAGCAATTAGCTGCTAACGGCTGACTGTAGCTCTTTGTTAACTTTTAAGACATCAGACTGTCTGAAGCATCTCACTGAACTCTTGGCGAGGAAACAAATAAACATATTTCTTGCAACGTCTGTTTTGCCTACCAGTTCAACAAGTCATACCTTCCGCTCTGTGGCAAAGGTTAATGCACTTTTGACAATTTAATGAGGTTGCAGACTGAGCAACCGTTAAGCCATATTTATGCTATTTAGATATTCAGTAAATCTAATATTTAAGGTAAATGAATAGTTGACTAATTAATTCTTGCCTATGCTGGATTTTAACCATTAACCCAGCAATTCTACCTCCATCACTCAGGCAAACGGCACAAATATGTTGCCTGCTTGCTCTTAAGGCTTTGTTGACATGTCAAAATCTCAGCAACAGACATGAGATGTCAGGACTCAGCAGTTCTGTGTGACAGAATACTTAATTCATTGGTACCTGAATTTTATAGATGTACCCCTATGGCTATGCTGTAGTTGCTTCTTCAACTGTGATGGGTTTTTTGTTTGTTTGTTTTTCTGTTAATGGTTTGTGCACTGTTTGACACTTTCTTACTGTGTTTTTAACATTCTGAGCAACAGTTCAAGGAGGAAACTTTTCTAAAGGTGCTATGTGTAGTATTCCCTAACTGAAGGTGTGTTGAGGTTTAGTTATTACTTGGATGTCTTTTTAGACATTGCCTCTCATTGAACATTCACAGGTTCTGATTTTGGTTTGAATCCTGGAAATGGCACTTTGATTTTTGGACAAAGTCCGCAAGTCGGTCACTTTTGCTTCTTTATTGGGAGCAACGAGGAAAAGCTTATCAATTTTCTGCTGTAAAGTGGCTCATAGTGACTATGCGTTGTAGCACATGTTAATCTGTTTGGTAGTGTAACGTTCTGTGAAAATCCTACACACAATACCTTTAAGTGAAAGAAATAGTTGGAATTTTCTCATGGTTAAGACATTAGTCAAAACGTGATTTTTATTTCTTTTTCTGGTGTCTCACTGAAATTGTTTTTAAAAAATATTTTCAGGAAAAAAAAAAAGTACAAATATGAGCATTGCAGATTTATGACTTTATCATGTATTTAATGCTTTATTAAAAAGTGTATTATCATTGTGGGCGGTGCTTTTAGTAATGTTTGAGTTTTGTTAATTTATTACCTAAATGTTGAAATATTTAACTTTCAAAGCAAAACACTTGGTACAAACATACAGTATATATTTAAATATGATACTTTGCATGTGCACTGTGTTGGATCAAACTGCATTAAGTTTAAATAAAACGTGTTGATGCCCAAGATGTCTCTTTGTCTAGTGATCATTTTGTAATTTTGCAAGCATAATGTAAAGCAAGTCTTGGCCCAGGAAAGAAATGATGAATGTGGGTTTATTAGAGATTATTAATGAGACTTTTGTAATCCTTTTCCCTGTTCAACATGACATTACTACAGGCTGTGCTGGGTTCGAACTCTGAAGCGCCATCATTTTTTTTTTACTTCTGAAATAAAAAAAGCTCTAAAACATGTTCTGTATGGTGCAAACTTGATTACAAAAAATAATCACATATTGGTGGAGCAGGATAACTGGGAGGGTGAGAAAATTCTGTAGTTCTTAGCCAAACACAGTTTGGTGAGTGTTTCGTGTTTGCCTGTCGTCCCGCAGAAAAATGAAACCTATTTCCGCTGCGTCTTTCTGCTGATTTCTTCTAAAACTTCTACAAATTGTTTTGTACCTCTTATACCTGAATAAATGAAAAAATGAAATTGTAATTTTCTTCATTACAGCATCATACTCATTATCTGCTGGCTACACACGGCAGAGTGTTGGCATATTACAAATGCTATGCAAATTGCTGACAACTTGCCCTGCTCCCTTTTCCTTGCAAGAATGTTGAAAATGCACTTCTCCATTTTTATCCTTTTTCTTTTTTGAGAGAGATGCATCAGAGGATTGATATTAGCTTAAACCTAGATTACCTTAAATACGAGCATAGCTTCATATTTATAGGCTAGACTAATCATGCAGGGGTATTGACTTCCTCTACTCTTTGCATAAGATTTGTTATGATTTGTTTATGATTTGTTCTCCTGTTGGTCATTTAGTCAGTCCTCATTATCAACAGCTGCACACCTCCAATTACATCCATGATGCTTTTGAAATTCTTAAATGATGTTAAAGCATCTTTCAAGTTTTATTACACACTCGTTCACACACTGATGATACATCATTAGAATGTTGCCCAAGGACACATATAAACTGCAGAAGATATTGAACCACCAACCTTCAGGAAAATGTCCTGAGCCACAGTATCGGCTAATTAAATGCATTTCTAGTTTAAGAATATCGTACTCCAACTTTATACTTTTATCTGTGTTGCATGAAATTTTTTCTTTAGAAATTAAATTTGATCTATTTTATATCAAATTAAAGATGAAATTGTGATTTATTCAAATATTCCCTGTTTGATACTGTCACCTAAATCAGATTTTTGTAGTAAATTATAATTAGGTAGATCCTTCTGTAAACTGATCTGAAAAGAACAGTGAAACAGCCACAAAGTAATGAATTCCTTATTAGAATAACCGCATCTTTTAAATAATTTGCCTTTACACCTCATGTTGAATTTGACGTCCCTGTGACCCTGCACACAGAGATTCCTCCTGATTCTCTAAAGCTTTTGACAATGTTACACACTGTAGACGGTAAGATCTTTAAAGTTTTTACAATTTTATGTTGAACGTTTGAGTGTCTCAACTTTTTCGGAATTAGGAGCAGCCAAAAATATCTATCACAAAATATCACTTTAAATATCCTCGTAGACTTTTTTTAGTGCCGTTATTATCAATAATATTGTATAGTTTGTACCAATAGTAAAAGAAACTGAGCTTACAGTATGGGTTACCCTGAATGTGGTGTTCATACAAAGAGATAAAGCAGCTTTCAAAGGCAACTAAAGGATCAGAGGTTTCTGTGGTTTACATAAAATCTTCAGCACTACTCTGCTGCTGTGATAAGTCTGTCAGCAGTTTTTTTTTGTAACCTGTTGATGCACATTATCTCTGTTGAACAAATACAGCCTAATAAGACAAAAACACTAGATGTATATCAGGAAATGGGACGACACATTTATGCAAACAATCCCTCTGTGTTGATAAGCCCAGAGCAAGTGTAAATTCATCCCACCTGATCTTGATGGGCATCTTGATAGCATTTACAGATATGAAAGAAAGGCTTCTCATATAAAAACAAGGAAAATAAAAGTTGGCTTTATCTGACTTATGCAGCAGAGGTATGTTGAACAATGGGAAGAAGAATGTCTTTTTTTTGTTGTCTCTATTGTAAACAGAAATGATCGCATTGCAGTCTTGCAACATTATCACTAAAACATGTCTCCTTCCTTTCATACTTTCTTCCTTTTTTTTCCAAATGTAAGCACAGCACATCTTCTGTTTTCTTAAAAACATGTTGCTTGGGAAGCAAATGGCAATAAAGTCACGCTTAATGCCCTTCCACTTCAGCATCAAAACTTGCTTCTCTGGTAATGCCAGATCTGAAAATATGTAACACCAGAGTAGATGGCAGTTTTTTATTTCATTATTCAGTTATTTTTTTTAGACTTTTAGTCTATAACACAGAGACTGAATTTATTTTGTTGCTTTTACTCCTTGTTCCTGTTGCTGGATGGTTCTGAAACAGGAGTTTAGTATGATTTTTTTAAATTAAATGTTTATATGTTTAAATATGATCATTCACATAGCCATAAGCCTATATCTGGTCCAACAACAAAGAAAGTCATTTGTAGGTGTTCTCATTGGTATTTTACGATTATATTTTTAAAGATACTGCAGCCATATTGTTGATACTCAGCAAAACTGCAGAGGACCAATTTTTTTATTTATATCCACTAATGGGGTGCAAAATGTAAAGTTGCTTGTGGATCTCTCAAAGAGGGCCATTTCAGGTCAGCCCACCTGCAAACATAAAACTTTTTCTAACACAAACATATTGCATCAGAGACGCATTAAGATATCTTTCCTGCCCTTTTAGAGTAAGTTGATATCCTGTGTCACACAGTTAGCAATGCACACGGAGCAGCCTTAGCATTCACATGGAAATCTCAACCATCTGACGAATGGAAGCTGCTGCACTCTGCTCACCGACTAGTTGCCAACTTTGCCTGCCTGCTGTTTGCTGCTGGGCAGGTGGCGATCACTGACGTGAAACTAATATGTTTCATGGAGTTGAATGGAACGACAGACTGCGGTACCTTTTACACAGCACACAGTCAATTGACGCAAGGATTTAAGATTAATATCTTCAGAACTAGCAGACTAAACAAATAACAGCATCATTATTCTAAACTAGGGAATATCAGAGAGAATGTAGTCCACTGAGCAGCTCCTTTACTCTATTACATCCCTAATGAGGCTCATCCTTAAAGTGACTGTGTATGATCAACTGTTGTAAAATGTCCCCACCCCATTCATCTTTAGAAGGGCAATGGGGTGGGGCGGAGGATCGGTCCTTAAATTGCATCCTCATTGCTTTCATGTTGTAACTGGACACATGGGATGTCTCTGTTCTCCAGAAACCATCTGGATGTGTGTGTGTGTGTCTCTAGAGCAGATGGATTACATTCCCTCTCTTTCTGAATGCAGTCCATTCACACGTGGGACCTAAAACCTGCCCTTTGATGAAAAATCAAGATCCAATAGCTACCTCTGCAGTAAGAACACACACTGAGATGCACAAAGCCAGAATGATTCCAGCAGACTGACACAGTCCATCTGTATGCAAATGAGATCTTCCAGCTATGGGAAGTAGGTGTGCATTTTAACCTTCAATCTCTCTGTCTGAACAAATATTCTTCATCCACTGTAGCTTTCTTCTCTTTATATTCATGACTTCTCAGCAGATCAGCAGGAGCAACTGCAGTATCATAAACTGGTTTTACTCTTACACCTGCATATTTCAGCTATACTGAACAGCAATCTTAACTGTCAATAGTCCATCATTTAATGGTTTTATAAGTAAGAAACAAAATATATTCCTTTTCATCCAGTGGTTATATGTTTTTTGGCTTGTAATCACATGCATTCACCAAATTATATGATAAAAATATGTCATTGGACTATTTTCTGTTTAGGCATGACAAGAAAGTCATTGAGAAGAAGAAGGAGAAATAAATTGGTTCAAGTTAGTGAAACATTCAAGTTTGAGACTCATGTTGTCAATAACTTCATGATGTTCATGAATAAAAAGATATGGGTATTGATTGTGCATGATGGTACAAAACAAAAAGAACTTTAAGTACTGACATTTAGTCAAAACTGCTAGCATCCCAAAGATACAGAGATACATACAATGTGGCCTCTGATGATGGTGCAACAGTTACAGCAATATTGACAGGTAGGAGCCAACTGTGGCTTATGAATGACCTACTGAGTTGCATAATGTGGAGTTTATGCTCTCTCAGAATGTGAAAAACGAACGTGAATTGGTACTTTGTCATTGTTTTCAGCCGAATGTATACCTCTTGATTTTCATAGCCTGTCACACACTGGGCCAGTGACGCATTTGGAAAAAGAGGAAGAGCTGCAGGGGAGAGTGTAACTGACCGTCTGTACAGGCTTCCGTACCACCCATCAAATGCAAAGAGGTACAATCGTCGCAAATGTTACAAGCGCATCAAATACTGCTTTAAAGTAAAGTAGATATGTTAAAACTGCACTATGTATACAGTATTTCCTGTATGATTTGCTGCTGTTCTTGCTAGCAGCTTCATGTTGTCTGCAGTGATACCTACTGTTCAGGATGAAGATTGTAGGAAGGCCATTGCATCTCAAGTACTGGTATAAATGGTTGCTGCACTGTGTTGAAGTCACAGTATGCTAGTGCAGTGACTAATATAGTTATCATAATAATGGCAATGTTTACCCAGCATATACAGAAAGGATGCAGTGAAAACAAGAAATATCTCCACACGTCTCAGAATGCTGTTTTTAACTATTTTAACTGCTCCTGTAATCTGAATAAGTCGTCAACATCAACCAAATGTGCATTTAAACAGAAATTGGGATGTTTTAATCTCAGACAAATCCTTTTTTCTTCCATTCTAATGTCGTTCTCAACTACTTATCTGTTAGATTTATGTACCTAGACAAATACACTTATTTAGGTTTTAAAAAGTTTATGATTGGCCATGAAATAAAGCCCATTAAAGCCTGCAACATATCAGTGAATAAGGCCATTCTCAACCACTGAATGATGTTTAGTCTTCTCATCACATTATGTAACGCAGACACAATAGATCATTATCCTCTTTTTCAAGGGTGTTGCTCCTTTTCTGTAAACTCTAACATTCAGATGAACGTGGCGAAGACAAAGAGCAGAAGGAGTTGAAACAGTGTTAGGAGGGAACCGAGTGAATTCCCCCAACCTCGTTCTGTTTAAAGGGTCTAATATTAAGCAGGCCATAAATATTTCACTGCTCTTTTCTGCAGCCGTGTGAGTCCTTGTGCAGCATCTGCTGGTCCTTATTGGAGAGGTAAATTTACGAGCTCCTGGACTGTGCATGCTGGGTTTGAAACAAGTGTCTGATCTTGGTATCTCCATTCGTGGAAGGGGTCAAATGAGAAAATGTTATCTGCTGTATTAATGCGCAGGCAGGAAACAATTCTGATCACTGTAGAAAAAATGTCATCTTAAGTTATGACTTTTAATCCATAGTAACCGGCAGCATTAAGGCAACCCGATCATCATATCTCATCTCTCAGGTTGGTGATAGCAGAATAAAGGAAACACAGCTCTTACACTTCCCCTTGAACTCGTGTTCAGAGTTTTAATGAGAGCAGAGGATTTAGGCTGAATAAAAGGGTTGTTATATCTTAGTGACTTAAAGTTTAGATAAGGACTGCCAGGCATGAACAGGAAAAGCAAGACGTACAGTATGCTGTGTCATCAACTTGTCCAACTGGTTAACATCGTAACCATGTATATGTGTGTGCCTCTGAACTGTGAATTTCCAGTTAGTTTGGAAGTAAATGTCACTCATCCTTCTCTTCTTAACAGTAGCATGTCACACAGACCAGCATGTGCTGGGTGAAATCTAAGCCCTCCACATGAGAAAACCCAGATGCATACAGTACTATCAGCAGAGCAGAACATGAGGGTACAAGAGAGCTGCACCTCGGGGTCTGGGATGGCTGCAGGTCTCCTTTTATCATAGCGGAAATGCTCTTTCCACACATACTTGACGGCTCATTCAGCTGCAGGAAATTACTTCCTTAAAGCCCGAAATAATCATTCTCTCCAGATTAATCACAGCTTAAGAAATGAATTGATTGAATTAGAATGAAATAAAGTTGACAGGAAACAAGAAAAATAATCTCTTTTTTGTGTTGACATGGAGGGTCAAGTATACAATTTGTTTGGTACCCATGAGGTTTAGGTCATGAATACAGTGTTGCTAGGCAACAGAGTTTAACTGGCTTTTTACAGCTTCTGCTGTCAGGAAACCGACGGCTTCTAAGTGCCTTGCTCAAGGCCACAAATACAATGAGATGTGCTGGTTACACACACGAGTTGTGCTGCTAATATTTAAGGTAATTTGACCGTTTGGATTCTTATGGTTTGATTGTCGCTGCATGGGATCAATGTGTCTTAAGCCAGTGGTTCCCATGGAAACTATTGATGACCAAATTGCTTATAGGCCACAAAAGTGTTATTTTAAACATCATTGTTAAGAATGACAAAGACACAGCAGAAAAAGTTACAAAACCTTAAGTGACATCTTTAGCTCTTTTAAAGTTGTTGACTTTTCCCTATCAATAATTTTTAGCTCCAACTGCAACATTGTTTTTTTTTGTACATTACCTTCCTTTGTTTACAGAAGCAGCTTAAATTTCTATATATCGCCTCATCTTGTTTGTTCTTGCCACTTCTGATTTGATTTGGCCACAAATTGTTATCAATTCAACTGGTTTTGGGCAGGGTTTTACGCAGCAATCATCTTATTGAGATATTACTTCTTGTTTCATCTGACTTCTTTTTCTTCAATATTTCTCCTTTGTGCTTGCACTTTATGTTGCATTACCAGCATACAGGAACTGAGGCTGGCAAAGTAGTTAACCTATCGCTGTGCTTGAAAAGCTACATTCCTCTGTTGGCAGGTACAGTGCAGGCTGTGGTTTCTCCATTCTTACCTTCATAGTTTTAACTCAGTGTAAGAATTTCTTTCAGCAGGTGCACGCATCTTTATTTGAAAGGTGAACAATTTAAGGTATGCTAAATGGGTTATGTAAGGTAGATGTCTTTTATCTGTGCTGAAATGAATTTGAATTTGGGATTTGCTATGTGCAAATGAATGATCCTTTTAATGTTAGCTGAATTTCACCTTTTGCTTTCTCACTGCATTTCACCCTATTTGCTCTGCTGTTGCAAAGTAAAGAGAAACAAAAAGATTCCAAAATATATGAATATATGAACATCCCAAGAAGAGAAGGCTTAAAAATACAAGCAACAATGCTCGCTGTAAATCCCAAGTAAGAAAGATTAAATCCAGTGTACAATGTCAATGCTATATGCAAGTACTCCAGCTTTACTGACAGATACTCATCAGTAAACAGTATTTTCTCATCCTGCAACTACGCTGTGTAGGATGTTCTGGTGTGAAAACTCCCCAACAAACAAAATCAAATCATTAGGATCAGACAAAAAAAGTGCTTCATCCAAAAATATAAGTCAAACATCGAGGCTGTAATCAACAAGCTGTGCGACCTGTAGTACCTCATAGGTTGTTTGATCATTTCATGCAGCACCCGTTTTACAACTCTGCTCATCTAGTACTTGCTTTTGAACTAGCAAGATGGTTGGAAGGGACGAGGAAGAAAGTCTCAGGCTGAGAAGAAACAGTAGACTTGAGTTTGGCACCACTATCAAACAGTTTTTTTCTTTTTCCCCCACTTCTTTCTTTTCATTCATTGACTCGTCATTTGGCTTCTCTAAGTTACCAACACAGTTTCATTATTAGTTTTAGGTGCTAAACCTAGAGTTCAGCATCAGGCTTTGGGTTTAAACGCAACGTGAAAACATTACAACTCGTCATTTTGGAGGTTGTCTTTGAGAAGCATCAGCAAGAGATTTCACATGCACTTGTTCACACAAGTGTTCAGGTTTGCAGAAATGCTTCAAACAGGAATAAGTACAAAAACCTGCTTCATCTTAAATCCCATGGTGTTGTTTTTTGCAGGGTGTAGTCACACTTTGAACAAACCTGTTGGGTGTGGAGATAAAAAGAAATGATCTGGATTGATATTCAAAACCATTCCGAAAGCACTCACTGGATCATGATAGCATCAGCACCTTGTACTGATATAACCCACTTAAATAACTATAATTATCTCCTGTGTTTTCATAGGAATATCCTAGTCACTGGTGCCAGTTAGAGGCATTTGTAGCTCAGGAAGAAGAGTGGTGGACAGGAAATAAGTTCTGTCAAAGATGCTGAACTCTAGAGGTCACAAACAGACATCGTTAATTATTCAAAGCCCCTTTTAAAGGACATTTGTGTTTGAATTAACCCACAAGGGACGTATACTGCCCTTAAACAGTACTGTTTATATATGCCCTCTATGATATTCCATCAGTTCGGTGGAAAACATAAATTTTACTAAAATATTTAGGATTCTGCATCCCGTGACCATCACAGAGAGAAACTGAAGCTGCCCACCTCAATTAAAAACACAGAAAACATCAGCAAATGAGCATCATCTTAGCAGGGTGTATGGTGAGATAGTCATTAGAGATTGATGAAAAACAGCATGCCTCAACCTTGACCCGCCACTGCCTCCACCACCCCCCAACCTCAACCACGAATCGCACCAGCAGACACATGCAGAGAGTCCCCAAAAGATGCTTAAAGATAAAAGAGAATCGACCCGTCAGCCGTATGTACAGAGACTGCAGATCTGAAAGGAGAAAAGCCATGAAAAATGGATGAGAGAAGAAATCCACTTCACCTCCCCCCTGGAGGCTGGCAAACCCCCCACAGCGCTCCCACTCATAATCCTCTCTCCTCCTGCACACACACACTCCTCTCTCTATGCCTCACACACATGCATGTGGTGTATGCAAACAGGAAGACAAGGTAGGCACACAGTGCCCGAGGCCCTCTGGTAGGTGTTAGGATTCAAGAGATGCATCACTTTGCTGCTAATATTAGTCTTATATGACATTATAGATATTATCTAAGACTGATGTGATGAAGCGGGAGTTCATAAAGGAGAAAATCTGAAATTATTTGACATATTTTCATTTTGTTGCTTACATTTTCAGATACAAGATTTATAGATCATTTTTATAAAAGCTCTGTGTGTATTAACATCCTCTAAAGGATCACTCAGGCTTTGAGAGATGCTTAACAAAATGCATTAGTCACACTTTCACTGGAGAGGCTCATATTAGAGAATCATTAAGGTCTAAATGCTTTTACAGAACTGCTTTGACATGAGAACAATTCTGGTTACCTAACAGTTTATTCATGTCAATTCATCCATTGGTTGTTGAAATATTTGGGTCTGGACCATCCTGGACCGACACAGTACGAACACATATACTCTTACACATTGTTCCCGCACCACCCAAGGCCCTTTACTGAGTGTGATCCAACTTAAGGCACTCACATGCACTTGTGACAGCGTGTGAAACGTTCCAGTCAAAGCGTCTGCAGCGGCTCAGGATATCTGCAGCCTCCTTCAAGGCCTATCTGACGGGCTGGCAGTTGCCTGATGAGAGGGAGACTGTGACATGGAGGGAGAAGGGGGGGGGGGGGACTGCTGTCACATTGATTGGCAGCTTCTGTATCTTGTTGTCCTCGCCACACAGGAAGAAAGAGGGGTGCTTCCTGTTGGCCTGTAAATTTATTTTACCTGAGTTGGCATGTCGCAGGAAATTAATTGATTAATTCATAATTTTAGATGCTATATGTTATATATAAAATATATAGAATATGCATTGTATTGATGTTGTTTTCTTCCTTTGAGCCATTAATAGCAATGATATTAGTCATGTGCAAACAATTGGTCCAAATATCTGTAACTAAAAGATTATGTGATTTGCAAACGGTTTAAGATTTTTAACTTGTTCTAAAAAGAGTCTTGCAGGTCTTATTTGTAGGACTTTTTCATCATTTTTTCTACAAATGGCTTCTAGTTGTGTGAAATTCTTGAGTCATATTGCATGCACTTCTCCCATCCTTTTTTCATCTTCAGTTTTTTTTTCATAGAATTATCTGACATTAGCTGACTCTGCCCTCCCTTCTACTAGTGAAATCTTCCCTGCCCCACCGGCTGCATAACATGACTGATCCAACCTCTAACTGAACAGTTAAAGAGGTATTCTTTTCGTTTTGCCTGAAAACATCTTATATGTATTATTGCGCAGGTAAGGCTGCACCACTCTAAAGTTTGCAATATCTTTTTAAAGTTCTTTTTGAGTTGAAAAGTAGCTTTGACTTACCTTTCCAATTCATTTGGAAGTTTTCTAAGTTTAGAGTTAAGAGTTTGACCTCCACTTCACCAGTAAGCTGCTTCTTATTCACATAATAATGGTAATGTCCACTTGAAAACGCTTTGCTCTGATAGAGGAGTTAATCATTTGGTCACTCTAACTCAATAAAGTCAAGGATGCAGTTGAAATACTAAAAGAAGAGTGCACTTATGCTAATGTATCTGGTCTTTGTCATAAAGTATTTCACTTTTGATTACAGTTATTTGGCGCTGTGATGTTTTAGGGGTCCCAAATGTGAACTATTTGTTATGAAAATGACAGATAGGAGAGATAGAGATTGAAAAATTAAACAATTTGGTGTGTTTCAGGTACTTCCTCCTCAGAAACTGTAATTGGTAAATCAAGTTGGTTCAAAGTACTACAACCTTCTTGGAGGATTGGTTATATTCTATATCTATAGCAGGGTTATGAAGCATGGAAAAACACTGGAAACCAGTGGCCATATGTCAGCAGGGACCAGGTCACCTGGCCAAGACTGGCATGGATGCTTGTGCAAATGTTTGCATCTGTTTCTACACACGTGGATTTGCTTGTATGTGTAGCAGGGTGGGTTAGGGGTGGAAGTGTACTTGTTGCTGTGGATATCACTTAGCAGGACAGATTGCACCATGTGTATATAGAAAAGACAAACCAGCTGCAGTCAGAAATGCAGTGCTTTGATATGATTTATATATCCAAAGTAAAGAACATTAAGAAGCAAACCCAACAAGACATGAGTGCATTTTTAAAAACAATATCAAACAGAGTATAAGCTGCACGACTGATGATGCATGTTTGATGTCTTAAAGTTACTGAATGTTGCAGTAGAGGGCGCTCTGAGCTCCTGCAACTCTATATGACTTGAAAGTGCGGTTTCCACAGGGGGAGGTTTTCCTCAATCTGCGGCAAAAGCAGCTGATTTTCTGTCAGATTAGAATAGATTTATATCCCCTTTTCTCATCATATATGATAACAAAAATAAGTTCTTTGTAACAGCAGCGTTTAAGAATAAAAATGACAAAAACTAAACTGTAATATAACCACACAGAAAAT
>JAOXYM010000024.1:19353426-19375094 GCA_028567055.1 Leptatherina wallacei
GAATCATCACTGTTATAAATCCCAGAAATGTTGTCAATTTACAGGACTTCTTATCCCAAAAAGTTTTCAAGAGCAATTTACAGCTAAATGATTTAAATGAAGTAATCCTGACGACAGAACACAAACAGTCATCCAATTTGGTCTCTGCTCCTAATTAAGACAGTAATTAAATGCAGTGCAGCGCCGATAAGGTCCCAATTTGAAACGGGCTAATAGCTGTGTTCATTATAAAGCCTTTGCGGCTGCGTTTAATTAAAGTCGACCCCTGCTTTGTTTGCGCGCTGTAATGCGGTTTGTTTAAATGAAGCTCAATAGAAAGCCAGTATAATTCAAGTTCTGGGAGGAGGCGGAGGAGGTGAGCGAGCAAGAGAGAGAGAGAGAGAGAGAAATAGAGATAGAGAGGAGGGTTGGGTGGGGTGGGGTGGGGTGAGAGGGGGTTATTATACTATTGTCCGCCCCTTAATCCGGTTGGCTCAGAGACTGCCCGCAGGCCAATTTGTAAGTGGTTTGCGAAGCTGCCAATCAAAGCAGACATCCTCTCTTCAGTCTGTGGCTACGAAACATCTCAGTTGCTGTGTGGAGAGATTTGACGGAGGGACACTCCTGTACATGGACCATCAGTGCGCCGCAATCCGCACGCCTGCTCACACACACACGCGCATGTAATGCCTCGGTAAAATCTGGACGGCGCAGAGGACACGCATGTGAATATCTAGTTTTTGCATGTCAGGAGAGAAGGAACTAGTCGCCGGGTCCGCGGCTGTTTGTCTTTTCTTATCGCTTCTTCCCCCCTCCCCTCCCTTCTTCATGTCACTCTAATTAATCGGAGGCATGTGGAATCGCACCAGGATTAGGAATTGCCTCTCAATAGTGTGCCTGCTGTTGACGTTGTGGACGAAGGTAAGAAGGCTCCTATTTGTATTTATACTATTTATTTCAATTCCGCCTCTAGGTAATAAATGTTTGAAATACAAAATTGGGAAAAGTTGGTGGGCGTGGGCAGATGTATTTGCTCTCCGGCATTGCATATTTGCATCACATTAATCGATAATTGAATTACGTAGCTCTCAGTTGTGGAGCATGTGATCGTGTTACCATGACAAGATAGAAGTCTAAGTATTTGGTATCATGATATTCTCCATTTTTTGGTTTAATTCTAAATCTAATGCGTTTCTTTTCTTTTTCTTAAGGGAGTAGGGTTGGGGGGGAATTAGGCCTGAGCCAAATAAGTTGGAAGTTGCATCGCATATTAGATTGCAGCGGTTAACGAGCTCCTGTCTGATAGTAACCTGCTTGTCTAAAATCCCAGCATGCACGCTGTAGGACGTTCACGTGAGCCAAACAAGTTGTAAGTTGCGTCGCATCAATTGGCTGCTGCGGCGGATAATTTGCTCTAGCGCGTTCACGTGCTCCATTCATGATGCAGTGAATTATTTTTATTTTGTTTGTGTACGTCCACCCAAACTAGGGAGGATTGATATTGTTTTAATGAAAACTTTGACCCTATTTGGCCACTTGATCCATCTTTACGCATCTAATTACGCAGCACACATCGTGCTGTATTCTGTCCGAGCCATTTTATTGTCGGCCTTATTTATTTATTTAAAAATCTTGTTTCCAGGTGTCCCAGTCAACCGGTTATTTCGAGCTTCAGCTGATCTCCTTGGAGAATGTAAACGGCGAGTTGGCGGTAGGGGAGTGCTGCGACGGCTCCAGGAGCTCCCAGGACCTTCGCTGCACCCGAGACGAGTGCGACACTTATCTCAAAGTCTGCCTGAAGGAATACCAGATGGACGTCACCACCACCGGCTCCTGCACGTTTGGTGCTGGATCTACGCAAGTTCTCGGTGGAAATACGTTTTCTTTTAAGAACACCAAGAATAGCGCAAAAATCGACGAAGCTGGCAAGATTTTGATCCCCTTCCAGTTTGCGTGGCCGGTGAGTGCAGTTTCCTCCTTCAGCTGAGCCAACAAGGGTGTTTCTTGACATCTTCTTTTGCCAGAACTTTTAGAATTTGTACAAAATTGTTTACTTAATTTAGTCAGCAGCAGTCTAAACCCTCCTCATGATTTGTGATCGAGGGAAATTGAAATATTTGAGAACCTGTAAGGGTAATCCGTTGAGATTTCTGTGCTCAAATGTAAAATATCAAAATAATTAACTGTCTTTGGAACCCTCTGATTAAATAGCATCCACCTTTCTGAGCAGAGTTTCACTAGAGTCAAAGTTATAGTTTTATCTACATAAACTGCATAATACTGAAGATCAACACCACACTACCAGAATTTCCTACCAGTTAGTGGGGTCAGAGCTCTCATCACTTAGAGGGTTTTGGGTCTTCTGAATGTGTCATTACAGAAGGGATAGACCTCAGGAAATGTGGGTGTTTAGCATCCTGTCCTTATGAGAATTGACACACATCAGGGCTAAATGATTGCATGCTTCACAAGGATCCGGTTTCAGCTACAGTGTTTCGCGGTGTCATCTGGGTCATCTTTTAACATTGCCCTGATATATGAGGATTGGCTTTGTTCCAGTTCACCAGCTTGCACCTGTCAAGGCCATGATGGGGTGATTAGAGTGGGGAAATGCTTTGATATGTAGATCCTGGGGAGGGAACTGCAGCTTTGTACACAGAAGAAGCTTTTCACTCCTAAATATTGCTGATTCATGAAGGTTTTTATCGGAAAATTGAGCCATTTTGAGCATTTTTATAGGTCAAAAGAGGATTTGAGCGATAACTATTTTGACAAGACTACATCCATGAGGAATGTAGCCACTGTGATGCAAAGCGGGTTTAAACTGACAAGCGTGTGAGAGGAGGAGAGGGAGCTGATTGTAGGTGTTAGACGCTTCAATTAATTCTGTTAAAATTCTAAGTATGCTTGAATGGCGTGTTCAGCTGAAGCAAAGGATGCCTGCGGGCATCGATTCTAGGAGCGCTGCTGGCTGGTTTTGACACACGCCCCCCCCTTTCATGCTCCTCTCCTGCTGTGGGTGCCAGGTGGCCCCTTCAGGGCAGTTACGCTTGTGTGACTGCAAATGAGTGATAGCTGATGAAGTAAGGAAAAGAAGAAGGCGTCCACAGAGTTTGGAAGAAAGAAAACTCCTAAGCATCCTGCACTGTAGTGTTGAACACATTTAGATTTTAGTAATGTATAGTTCTCTATCAGTTTTTTTTTTGCAAACATTGTAATCTACAACAATTGGACGTCTGATGATGCCCATCTTCCTTTCCTCAATCAATCTGTGTAAGAAAAGCTTTGGAAAAATAGCGAAGATGTAATTTTTACACAATATAGGCAAAATGTTAAAGGAGTGAGGCTCTCGTTTAGACCATCAGGTGACACTTACCACCTGAGCTCCCCATTTATTTGAGGCTAGTCCCAGATTTATGTGGAGTAACTACACGGTTCATAAAATAAACCACCGAGAGGCTCTTGTTTGACTCCTTGACGGACACCTCGAGGCAGAGGTGAAGAGGGCTGTTCTGGTGTGTTGTCCTTCTGTTAAGTGCCCCAGCTGATAACGGTGCACTATTCCAGTGCCAGATGTCACAACAAGCCTGCGGGGTCACTGGCTGTGGCGTTGTTGCTCTCCTCACTGAAGAAACAAAGATGCAGTGTGCTATTGGCCCTGTCATCTGGCCAACTGCCCACTTTGAGCTCCGTGGAAACCAGCGAGAGCGAGACTCTTAAGTCATCTTGAACCAGACTTCAGCAACAGAATGAAAGCGAAACCGTTGAGGAATTGTTTGACTTAAAGCTCTAGATTTTTGCTGACTTGTGTTGTGTTAATGTGGACATAAAAAGCTGAGTGTGTACTTTATAATGCATTTCTCTCTTGAGAAAGCTGGTATCATTTCGGTTTGCTTCAGGTGTGCTTCAGGCGCTGATGTTTTTTTAATAAAACAACCTTTCCAGGAAGTAAGAAGGAAGCAGTTCATTATAAACTGATTGATTTTTTTCTCAACTGGTACATCTGCTAATTTATTGCTCACTCTTTATCTCAGAGTGTAATGTTGTACAGCAAGGCTGTACAACATTACACTGATGAATTAGGCTGATGAATAGTTTTTTAATTAACAACTGATCCTGGTTTGTCATCTTAACATGCCTGGAGACCTTTCAGTGTGTTGCTGCAGAATGAACTTACACTAAATGGTCTCCACTGTTTGTAGCTACGTAACTTTCATGCATTCCTCATATTATAATCCAGTCTTTGGAATAAGTGCTCTTGCCAGTCAGAAGCTATTTTTTAATGCCAAGAATTATGCCGAATGTCCATTTGCTTGGAAAATGGTGATCATTTGCATTTGTTAACCTCTGTGTGGCATAATATATGCCTCTTTTTTCATTGTTGGAAACTCTTCACCATGCAAATTGAGCACAAAGGTATAGCACGCAGAAAGAGTCCTGAAGGGGACAGACAATGTTATATGCTTTTTTTTTAACTAAACTGGGGCCAAGCAGAATACAGTTGAGACAGAAGTGACAAAAGTTGGCCAAATAAGAATGGTAGACACTTGATAAGAATCAACAGGAATCTTCAGCTTTGACTTCATCTCAGGAAAATTTAGCAGTTGTGTCCTGTTTCGAGCCAGGTGCCAATTACATCTGTTTGTTCTTCTCTTTTTGCTCACATTACATATTATACAGCTGGTTTCTCAATGACCCCCTCCCCCCCCCCCCCCCCCCCCCCCCCCCCCCCCACACACACACACACACACACACACACACACACACACATTTTCCTCTATAAGACGGAGAAGTGGCCCCTCAAAACAGCTTGTCAACTCACAATCCCCATTAAAGCCTTTTCAGACTGTTGGTCTGTTCTAGTAACATCCTGAGTTTTAAAAATCTGCAGTCTTACCTGTAAAAAAATCCAAACATTTAATATATCTGTGCACAGTCACACACCCACACATCCCCATTGATTTTTAAGGAGCAGTTTTGTGTATATTAAAGGTGCATTATGTAAGATTTGGTTCCACTTAGTGGTGAAGTTGTAAATTGCACCCAAGTTAAAACCCACTGCTTTGCTTGGCTTATAATTTGACCTTTTTAATGAAATCCAGGTTGGAGAGTTTCACAAATGTAGCACTGCAGTTAGATTAACTAACTGTTTAGTCTTTCTGACATGCAGGCAATTGCAGTTAATCTTCAAATACAAGAACTCAACCCAGTCATGCACATCTGGTACCTACAATACATCATTCTTTGTAATGAAAAGGACAAAACAAGCTTTTAGTCAAAAGTTTTAAGAAGCAGAATTTTGATTTAATTCATCAGATATCAGCTGAGTGTCTGTGTGCTCCACATAACGGATGTCAAACAGTAACTCAGTTCAGCAGGCAGCTGACCAACTTAAGTTCCCCCTCCGTCTGGTCTGATTGAGTTTCCATTTTGTTGGCTGGTGCTGTGCGTGTACTTCAGGAGAGTGACTGGAGAAGAGAAACACGTCTTCCTTCTATCTGATCACTAATGAAATTGCTGATGGAATTTCTCTGCCTCTCTCTTCTGGTTCCCACCCAGCCCTCCAGCTGCATCAGCCGGACGTCCGTTTGATGTGAGCCTGCCTGTAACTGTATCTTCTCCGGTCTTGGCTAATATATCAGACCTCCATTCTCCCTCCGCTAGTAACTAGATGCAGGTAGTCGGCCTGGATTGAAGTTGATCTGCAAGCATTAACATCATCAAGAAGCAGAATTTACTTGAGGTGTCATGATTTTACCGCCACAGCCGGGAGGGTTAATTTACAGGAATTGAATTTCCTCTAAGCACCTGGCCTCTGTGTGCAGGAAGTGTCTGTGAGAGGTGGGTTACTTTGGACTGCTGAAGCGTTCTCTTGGCTTGTAGTTGCTATCACTTTGCTGATCATCTCAACAATGATGAGCATAGACTCCCGTTCACATTTCAACAACATACTGATCTGCTCAGACCTGCTGAAGATTGTTTTTCTTGGAGGAAACCCAAACTATTTGAATGGTTTTGGCTTCTGCCCCTGGTCGTGTTTATATCGCACACAACAGCAATATAAAATCTATGTATTTTCTTTCCTGTACTTCATGAACACAAACTAATTGGATTCTGTAAATGGAAGCAAGTCAAGATGAAGAATGACTCCTCGATTTCCCTGTTTCAGATGCACACTTTGGAATATTCTCCCCCTAGGGGATTAATGGTCTCAGTCTCTGCATGTGAGCACAACATATGTAATGATAGTGGTAACGTGAGGGGGAGGGGTCAAACCTTTGCCCTGAGGTGGGTTTAGATATTATCATGTAACCTTCAATGCTAATAAAAAACCCTTTTATTGGACTGACATGATCCTCTTATGTAGGACCGTTTATCAAAAAGAGAAGAGCAGAAAGCATCCAGCTCTCTGGAAGATGTTCCCTAATATCTTCAGCACTTTAACTCTGGAAAACTTGCAGATCTTGAACCAAATTGAAGTTAACATGAAGAAGGAGTGAGGCAAAGGGTTTTAATGGTTCATTAAGCCAGTTTAGCTTTACTGTGCATCTTTCCTCCTTGCTGTGTCCTCTCCTCTGCCTGAGACTGCAGTTAGTTATGTTTTGGATGCACAGAGCCAAAGGCTAATGCAGGCTGCCATGGTTAGCCACACCTGATACGGAGCATGTCGGGGCTGTTGCTAGGAGACGTCTGCATAGGCCTCTAGTAAACAATTATCCTCCCTCTGTGGCTCCCTCCCCCCATCCATCCCCTTCTGGTCCCAGCGCTGCTTCGTGGAAAACCACTCACACGAGTCTCACCTGTGTTTGAGCTCAGCTCTGTATTGATTATGCAATTAGCCGGTCAGGCTGAACTCCCAAGGTGAAATGTCAGTCTGTTATGAAAGCTCTTTTTTTCCAGAAGTGGTGCTGATGGTGTGTTATTTGTTTGTTTTTTTTTGTTTTTTTTTGTTTTTTTAAGATTTCAGTTTATGTTGAATTGACCTTCGGTCCGTCAGTGAGCGAAATCTTGATGATTCCACCACCTTGGTGCCATTCTCTCATTTTTTAAGCTCTCTATCTTTCTTTCCTCCACAACCAACAGGCTAAGCTTCTCTTCTTTAATGTTGTGGATAAACTACTGCCCCCTTCTGTGGTCGAGAGTTGTGTCCACAAGTGTGGATGGTATATCCACGCTGGCAGCTGAACATGCTTTTTCAAGGTGTGTTTGAGTGCTCTTTGTTTGCCCCGACACTTCTGCTGTGATGGGACCCAGGGGGGTTCTTGACATAATTTCTGTTTGAGAAGCTGAGAGCCATTCTGCAGTCTGAGGAAAGGTACACGTTACATGGTGTTAGACTGGTTAACGTCCTGCAGGGATTTGAAAGAAGTTGTACTATATGTATAGAATTGTTAGCTCAAATGTTGTGTGGATTTGAAAGAAACTTGGACTAGATGCACCATCTATCAGGCACTTAACGAATATAGTTTTGCCCCAACTTTGCAGTAATGCAATTATGTGGCATTACTTATGCAACCCGAGAGCTTGAGTGTGACATTTAAAGTATAGATTTGGGTGAAGCCAAGAAAAACTCGCTTTCAAGACGAGACGATGAGCTGTCAAATCCACCAGCTTATGCAGAGCTCATGAAGAAAAATAATTCTCACTTCTGCCCCTCGCTGTGGTTTCTTCCCAGCAGACAGTGCACACTTTGTCCTGTAAGGCTTGTGTAGTACTACCCGTCATTGCAAGTGTAACTGTTGCTCATCAACAGAGATGCAGTGTAGTATTGACTGTGTGATCTGGGCAGCTTCCCTGTGGAAGCTTGTGTGGACTGAGCTGTCATTACCATCTGACTCTGACTACATTCTTGATATTAAATGGATCAGTGTTAATGTTTGGGAGGAGGCAGCAAGGATTTCCTCTTAGAATGCTTTGTTTTGTTCATTCTGTGATTTCACACAAGGTACTTAGTGTACAAACGGGAAATAAGAGCTTCTAGATAAAGTGTTTTCTTACTCATTGCCTGATGAAGGGGATGATGTTTGAGTTTTTTAACTATAATTTGGCAGATCTCTGGATGGAGTTAGTAAATCAGCTGTTTCATTGAGTAACGTCCTCATTATTTGCTTGGAGAAGCTACAACGCCATACTTGCTTAAATCCTTTTTTATTTCTGACCTCATTCTCATGATTCAGGCTTTCTGCGGCGTTGTATTTGTTGGCTGTCCCAGTGACTTTCTTCTAAATTTGGACATATTTCTGTCCGAGCCAAAATGCACTGGAGTCCCTCTTGTACTGTCCTCCTTACCTAGATAACACTCAAAAGCTGCCGGTCAAACCATATCATTAATACCAACAACTGGTTTAAGAGATTCTGTGTCACATATTCTGGCTGTCTTCAAGAGAATCACCTACAGTTTACATGGTTTGATCAACTAAACCATGTGATTCAGTTTTGTAAAGATTCCTTGCTTTGGGATGACGGTAGAGCCTGTTGGAAGTGGGCTTGCAGCTATCACGGCACAATCTTTAACATGCGTCTCATTTTTGAAAAGAACCAACTGAACCATGTCTGTTTGCATGCTACCAGAAGAAACAATGGACGAGACACATCCTGTTGCCACAATGTATGAAAATCTCTGCATTTATCTCAGTCGGGTTGGGGCCTCAGGGCAAACATCAGTTTAACTACAGCATATCATTGCATTATGAGTGGCCAGTGACGAATAAAGAAGCTTTATTATGTTTGAATGTGTAAACCAGCGTTCAAACTGTGCTGCCATTGAGACGTTTGAGACAGGATTTTGAGCATTGTTTGTTGAGACAGACTTGTAAAACTACACCTGCTTCACCCAGGTGGCAGGTTTCTGGTATTTTGTAATTTTGACATAATGACTGGGCGATATGGCAAAAATATAATATTTTCTATGTTGATTGATCTCAATTTTGACTGGGACATAGTTTAATACGGTCATGCTTTCAAAACTAAACTAGTAATGACTGCGAAGGACATCATGTCTTTCCATATTGCTGATATAGTTAGCCGTTTTAATCAACCACTTCAACAGTTTGGGAAGTTGACATGAGTTCAGTTCTGTTTCTTCTTCTTAGTTTCCTTCCTAAGGCTGCTGGCAGTCTTTTTTTTTTTGGTTTATTTGTTTTTAAGTTTCTCAGCAGTTTGCCACCAATTTAGAGGAGTGTTACCACTAACTATTGGACTGTAGTGTGCTCAGGGATACACAGTTGGCTCTGTAGATGGTGGACTGACTGAAAAAGCCTCATGCGTATCACTGAGATCCACATAACTTTAATTTGGATATAATTTTGAGACTATTCTATTGCCCAGCTCTATCGTGCATTTGTAGATTGGATTTTTGATCTGTGAGACTGAATTAGAGTAAACGGCTATAGAAAATGGATGGATGGATAGATAGATTGATATCCTCCTTGTTCAATAAACCTATGATATTCTGCACACAGCAGCTGTGATGTTTTGGACTGTTTAGGAAAAACATTTAAGATTTTTGGCAGCTTCTGAATTTTTAGTTGGAGATTAATGTACATCGAAGTGTAGCTTAAGAAATGGCCAAACCCATTTAAGTCTGAGTGTATACATGAAGGAGTGATCTGATCCCTAACCACATTATCTGGGTGTGTTAGTCCAGCTTTTGCTTTTTATTTTGGTTGGACAAGAAGTTTTTTCTCAAATCGCCTAAATATGCTACTTTCTTCTTAAATCAGATATCTTTAGCTTTCATTTTTATGGTGAATTATACCCAGTAAGGATGCTGTTAGTTGATTGAAGCAGTGTTTTTTTGAGGTTTGCTTGGGAAGCCATATTTTTTTGTTCATATTATCATGCCAAAATAAGCTGGATTTATATAATTCCTTTGTGTTTACTCAAACTCTCACAAATCTGGCATTTTCTGTAATGTATGCAAATGAGAGATGTTATTTCAATGATCAGTCAGATGTAATACTTTTTATAGATGTGAAACGCTCAAATCTGATACGTAGGTGACTTTTCATCATCAATACAAACCACTGTGTTTTTGATTAACCGTTATTTAAATAGTCACTGTCACCATGAGGCCCAGATATGAAGAAAAATGTACTGCTGCTTTCAACATGCTGCACAACTGTGAAGAGCGAAATGGATGCAGGGCAGAAAGTTATCCATCTCTGCGTGTGCATTTCCATTGCTGCTCGTGTGTTTGCATCCCCTGCCTCTTGTTAAATGAATGGTGTGCAGGTGCTAGAGGCTCCTTCTGGGGGTAATTAAAGCATGTCATTACATGGGCAGTAAAATTGTCACTGTACTGCTGAACCTGTTTGAAATGATAATGGGACCCGGCTGGAGGCGGTGCTGCACCGCACTCCAGTCAGGTGCCCTGTTGCTTTGGATCAGGAATCAGCCTGTTAATGTTTCTGAAGCATGTCTATTGCTGCTGCAGCTCTCAGACTTGAGGCAAATTTACACAAGGGGAAGCAATGAACAAATATGAAAGACTGCAAAGTTGTTGTTTTTTCAGTAGTACTTTTTGATCTGCAGTCTTTTTAACTACTTTCAGACGAGGTACGGCTGTGTTTTGATAAGCTGTTATGGCATTTGAAATATAAAATCAGCCCAGCCTCAGTCTTGGTGGTATAAACAGCTCTTACCACAATCTAGGTTTGTGTTTGAGTAATTATAAACTAGATGTCTGCATTGGCATGTCTGGGGCTTTCTTGTAAACTAATCTAGCTGTTCTATGCAAACGGGACGTGTGCACGGCGGTGTTGGTTTTATGTGTTGCATAGTCTTGGATCATGCTGGTTAATTAGCACCAGGAGGGGGAGGGGTTTGTTGTATTGGAAGTGCATGGGTAATGACCCTGTTGGCATAGTAGCAGCATGCTCAATGGGGCGCGTGTGTGTGTCTGCACAGCCGGTATACACCAGCCAGCCAAATGCCTTGCCATCAGTGCGACATCTTTTGGCACAAGATTCTGGCAAACGACCTGGCAGGTAGAACTCATAGCCCCTCCACCTCTCTGCTCAGAGAGGGATGACTGATATGTCTGTATCTGCCTTTCATCCACATGTAAAGGTGCAGAAATGGATATTTGTTAGAGTTAGAAAGCTAAGATGAAATAGGAAGACTAAATCAGGTTTTGTAAATAAGACAGTGTTTTGATTTTATTTCATTTTCTCAAATTATACCATAAAGATTTTTATTTGAGCTGAGTATCGGCTATTTATCTGATGAATATATGATCAAAACTGTAAAATCAAACAGCTGGTGATCTCAAAGCTCAGGAAAAGATGTTTGGAGATTTATGCTATCTCTTACTTTAACATTAACCTGAAGCTGTAATGTCTGCTGATGTTTTACCTAATGCCTCCCTTCCCTTAATAATAACTTCTCTCCTCTGCTTGCCCCAGGTTAACCTATATGAATACAACTGAATTAACATTTTTGGCGCTCCACAGTAGTGGTCAGCATCAATGTCAGAGAGGGTAAAACACCATCCAACTACTACTTCTCTGCCTGCCAATGTTCTCCACATATGCAAGGATTTTGCCACTGAAGGTCTTTGATCCTTGCCCCTGAACAGATTGAGGGGCTAGACAAGGAGAGATTTACATTTCAGTCCACTCTCCTAACAGAAGTGATGGGAAACAGGTTGAGCTCTCGTTCACTTTTTCTATGCATTACTCTCCAGAAGCTGCTTCCTACAGCCTTCAGACTCAAACATGCTTCCCTGGCTTTGGAAATCTCAGGGGGGTTTCCTCTCAGAACGTTTCTGGACTTTGATGTTTATCCCATTTGATGTAATGTGCATTTATGAGCCTCAGAACCATGGCAGGCAAACATCAAATTATTTCACTCAGTCTGATTGGTGTTAAACGCTAATGCAATTGAATTCCAATAAGGCTGATGGAGCACTATTGATTTGAAACCAAAATTTTAGTAGAGCTAAGGATCAGTGTTAACAAAAGGTACTAGAGGCATCACATGCCGTGTGTTTTCCTGTCTTGCCTTTCCTGATCGTTGTAGCTCGATGTCTTTGCTGGCGTAGCGTAAACTCAGCCATAGTAAAACCAAAAGCTGGGATTGACATCACAGATTAATGAAGATTACATGCAGCGATTACTGGCCATGGGATGAATCATGTTGACCTCATGTCCCATCAGAAGGCAATAAATCAGGGAATGTCAGTGGAACTCCCTATGGAGGAGCTGGGAATATAGAGGTGGACATTCAGGTCACCTCTCAGAGACATGGGAAACTGAAATAGCCCAAGGTCACAGAATGTTTTTTTTTTTTTTTGTAGAGAGTACCACTCTGTGAATTGCATACATAAAAGGTTTAAAAAAAAAAAAAAAAAAAAAAAAAAAAAAACTCCTAGGAAGGCCTCTCAAAGCGCAATCATCGTTTGAAATCCCAGCTTTCCCAAAGAGACTGATACGAGTCAATCAGAGCTTGAATCTGCAACATAGACGCACCCCTCCAGTGGTGCTGAATTGTTGTTAGACTGAGATCAAGCATGGGATTACACACCAAGCCTGAATCTCACATTCTTAGTATTCTTCGAATGCAAACATGCACATCACCCCACATCCAGAGGGCTGACCCCTCTTTTCATAAAGAAGCGTGCAGATCCCATGCTTAGTGACCCCAACCTGCCCCGGCTTCCACTTCCCACTGCCACCTCTCTCTGTTCCCCGTCCCTTTTATACTTCAACGACTACCTTCCACTCATCCATCTACCCCCTCATCTGGCGTGGGAACCTACACCTGTGGCTCTCCCCAGACACCGCCACATCTTTTGCCTTTGCAACAGTGGCTTAATGTTATGAATTCAAATGAATACTTGAATTCAGTAAAAATAGTTCTAATGTCGCGTGATACAAAGATCATATGTGTTTGTATTATCACACAGTGCGGTCGACGCAAACATCCTTTTTCACCGTCCCCCCCCTTCTTGACTTGAAAACTAGGATTCCTCTCAGTAAATCCTCTAATCCATTAGGGGAACGGTTGGGTAGGGTTTTGGAGATTTGACCTGCGGTGGATTCTTCATGTCCCGGATAAAAAGTATTCTACACGGTCAAACGCACCTGCAGTGCGCGTTGAATTGAGAGAAAAAAGGCAAGTTAATAAGAACAGAGTTGGAGCACAGTTCGCTAGTGGTTCTTGCACAAGTTCTCATCTTATATCGGCCTGTTTTGACTTCACCGATGCAACTCTCCTGCTCAGGCTCTGTAGCACACATGCTGACACTAATTGTCCTTGTGCTGACTGTGTCTCTTCATGGACAATGGTTTTGATTGGAATGGGGGTGAGTTACGGTGTTGGGACAACGGTCTTTGTTCAGTAGCCTTTCCCCCTTCCCTCCCCCACTCCTCCCCTTTATCCCCCTGCCCATCCATCTATCTTGTTCCAACCATTTGGGCAGCTGTCACTTAATCCAGCTAATCACAGACTGGGATGGTCTGTGGGAAACCAGACTAGTCCATGGCTTTGCTCATCCTTAACTGACTCGGGACTATTTACCCAACCGTTTACAACATGTAGGCATGCAAGCAAGCCTCAATTTTAAGTAAACCCTAGAAGGCAAAGGTCTCGGTATGGCCACCTGCTCTTTCTTTGATATCTGTGCCTGCTTACAAGGTTTGGTTGTTGCATTGGCCAATGCAATGTGAATTCTTCATCCAGCTATCACCAGTCACTAATTCATGTATTGCCACTCATAGTTCCTCTTGTATGCATCGGTATACGCACACACCCACCCACATGCTCAGACTGGGGCAACCAACCCTGGCTTTTGTGATTGGGGGGATGGGTGGAAAGGTCAGAAGCCAAGCTACATGTCGTGGGATGATGCACGTTCATGTCACATAATCCATCTTTGAGGCTGCATCTGTTGCACGTCTGCGGATGGATGGATTGGCAGGGCTTCCTGCAACAGCAGCATGAGCATCACCTCCAGGACCCTTCTCGTCTGAGCTCACTGTCCACCTCAAAAATCTCCTCCATCTCCGCCACAATTTGACGCCTTACCTGTCAATACGGTCTCTTACACCTGAGCTGCTGGGGTCTAAACTCTGACTTGAGTTCTTCAGCTTGTCACCCATGGTCTTTCACAATAACACTCCCCTCCCCTTCCTCCCGCCACCACCCACAGCCAGACAAGCCTGCTTAATCCCACAGCCCAGCAGCAACCAGCCTACCAGCTTGCTGTTCCCCCAGATCAACAACAGACACAAAAATCTACATTTTGCTGTCCTCCTTCCTCTGATTTCAGTTCCACGTTTCATTCACATGCCCACAAATACTACTTCTTTTTTTTCTTTTTCTTTTTCTTTATTTGATCAGCCATCCCTTTCTATTCAACATCCTATCGATGACGTTACACTGGAGGTCACAGCAGTCACACCGTGGCTACTACAACTGTCACTGGTAGTGATGTAATGAGTGCTATTTAGGTCAGCTGGTTGCCTAGCAGTGTACCCTGCAGCACACCAGCTAGATTACTGCTGTGATGCTGGTTTGTGTGTGTGTGTTTGTGTGTTCATATTTACTTGGAACAGAGTCAGCTGTGACTGTGCAGAATGTTAACAATTTTTGATGTTTTAAGAATTCCTCATTATCTACAAACTGTAAGTTGCCTTGAAAACTGAGCCAATTGCTTTATTGATCAACAAGTCAACAGAAAAGTATCAGTTTGAATTATGTATTACTTTAGTTTTTTGTTTTGGTTGCTGCATTCATTGTGTGACTGTTTTTATTACATCATACACAACTATATACATTTTGGGGCAAGAGTTGAAGACTGCAACATCCCAACTCACAAGAAACCAGGATGAGGTAGCACTGCAAAACCAGTGTTCAGTTGAATGTTGCATCAGAGGAAAGGCAGCAAATCCTCCTTGGCAAAATATAAAGTGCCTTTAAATCATTGTTGATTCTCCAATGAATTAATGAAGTGATCATTTAGCAGAGAGAAAACACGTTTCAACACACTCCTCTCATACCCGTCAAGTGTGAAGCATAACTTGGTGGGAAACTAGATAATCCCCTTAGCTGCTGATTGACCCCGCTGTCTGACAACCAAGGACAAAGCTAGTTCATCTCATACAGCTAATATTGGCAAAGTGACCTCCTTAATGGCTGTCATACCTGTGGGTGCTTAATTGTTTTCTGAAAATTTTGTCCAAAACCACCTGGTTGGTCTTTTTTTTTTTTTTTTGGCAGACAAAACCTGAAATTAATTCACACCAGAAATGACGAAGTAAGAAATGGTTTGCATGGATTTTTGGAGTTTTACCTAAAAGTCTTATTAGTAGTTTGAATTTAAATAACTAATCCCATTGTACTATTAGATACTGTTTCACCTCATATTAACAAGCAGCTACAGCTCAGTGGCTGAGTTGATGCTTGTTGGGGGAAATATTTGCTAAGTTTTTAAAAGTTGGACAGGAGTCTAAACTTCCTTGAAAAATAATTAGCAGGCTGTTGTGTGGTGTTTCTCCATAATGCTACATTAACTCCTTAAATGTTTAAAAAAAAAAAGAAGTGAATTTGAAGATATTTGGTCCTGTCTTGAGGTTCAAAGAAGATTATGGCCTAATATCTTGCATGTCCAAAGACTTGTCTTAATGTCGAAATATTTTAACCATCTGGTGCTCCACATTTACCCTAATCTCAGAAAATCTAAAGAACTATGATGGTGGAGTCATTTGGACACCTGCTAGTGGTTTTAATCAGCTGAGATTCTGTGCTTACTTTTATTGTGAGCAGTCATGTTTAGGCAGCTCAGTTTATTTTAGCCATGCTTGGAAGTCACAGCTTCTAGTTGCTCAGAAAGCAGCTGCAGGGTTTCACTCTGAAGCCACAAGGTACATTTAGTTTCATACTAGTGCTCTACATAGTGAATCGTTTGAATGTAATGCCAAGCAATCTGATGCACTACTACTTGCGTCTCCAGCTGCCTCTCCTGGCTTCTCACACTTGTACTCAGTGTCGCTTGCCTCTCTTATTTCTGAATCGTTTGGTTTCATTGGTGGGTAATTCAAGCACGCCTCCTGGAAACGCGGCCAAGTTGCATATGAGACTCTGTAGTAGCAGAGAAATTGATTTTAGCTTCATTCGTCAGTGTGTTCCTGTTGATGTTTGTGCCAGAGTAGCATGATTACAGCTGAAATGATCCTCTCCATTGTTCTCTCCACATTAGGAACACACTGTAATTATTAGTGATGTTTACTTCCCAGTTAATCTGGGAACAAAATAACAAAGGCCCTCTGTTGATGTGTTCCTTTCTGTTGCTGAAAAGAGACTGACGGTAATGCTGATTAATGCTGATTTGAAATTAAGCAAACCCTACTTTTTTGTCCAGATATAACATTGTTGACTCTAAAGCCCATTCTTACACTTTAAAGGAAGCCATAAATTTCCGTTCGCTACCACAACCATGTTGCAAATAAAGTGAGTCATGATTTACTGGTGTAGCATTGATTTTCTTTTATTCTTTTTAAAGGGTGATTATGTTTCCTTGTGTCATTGACTCGAGTGTTGATCCCAGATACTGCTATGGTCGATGCTACAATCTGTTATTGGCCAGTGGGAAACTGTGTGAATACTGTTGGGCTCAACTGTGCAGAGATATTAGGAGAGCAAAAGTATATTGTTGCAGATTTAATGTGATGTTTTTTTGTCTCTCTCTCTCGCTCTCGCTCTCGCTCTCGCTCTCGCTCTCGCTCTCGCTCTCGCTCTCTCTCTCTCGCTATGCCAGCGGACGTACACCTTGATTGTGGAGGCATGGGACTGGGACAACACCACACGTAATAGTAAGTTTGAACTTTACATATACCTCAATTCTGTAACCTCTACAATGTTTTGCTAGAATTCAGTGATTTTGTAAAATATACAAGTTCTCTCTAGTATTTGCTCAGTGTAGCCAGTAGGGGTGTGCATAGGGTTACAAACTCCCTGTAAAAAAACATAAGGAACCACCACTTATGTCACTGTATGTGGGGACCTGACAGTGCAGCTATCGGGAACAAAACGGAGCAGGTTGACAAGATCACCATCCATTTTCATGTCACTCATTTATTTGGTTGACAGTATTTTTGTTTAGTTTTTTTATTCTCGTGGAAATACGGGACAAATTGCATCCCTTATTAGCTCAATACGGCACATGTAACATCTTTTCTAAATACAGGACAATTCCATTTTTAAGGGACAGTTGGTAACTCCTAGATGTGCATGACTACTTGATTATTCAATTATTTTTAAGAGTTGACTTTTGTTTGGAGCAGGAGGGGAGTTGTGTTTGTCAGTGCAGAAATGTAGAACCAATGTTTACAGTGCTGTTATAAGAATAGCGTGGCTCCTTTATAACACAGCTTATGATGAGAAGTGGTTGTGAGCAAGAGGAGAAACGCAGAGTGTATGTGCACGTCTGAGAGAGGAGCATGGATCACAGCAGAAAAAGTTAGCTGTGAGAAATCCCCTTTTCAGCAGTGAATGTACAGTCTTTTTGGAACAAGCTTCAGTAATAAATGCTACAGCTCCACTGGTTGCAAGCTGAGCTCCATGTCTGCAGTGTAAAGTGAAGGAGGCTAACCCCGGGGCTAGCTGCAGCTTTGGTTCAGGAGGAATCCTCTCCCCTGTGCCTTCCAACCATGCTTTGGAGGTGGAAGTAGAAAAGGTTTCACCCACAGTGGAAGCAACAGACCCCAGCAGCACAAATGATAAATCATCACAAAAATGTTGTTTTAGGAGCAAAAAGACCAGATGGAAAGATGATGAAAAATGACTATTTTGGTAGTAGCTCAATGCTTGTGTGAGGATGGTGTTTACCTCACTTGGTAGGGAAGCCGCCCCACAGATGGAGGCTGCAGCTTCTTGAAGCAGCTGGCCCAGGTTTGAATCCCGGTATGAGTCTCTTTGCTGCTTGTCAGCCCCTCTCTTTCTCTGACCCCCTTTCCTGTCAACCTTACAATAAAGGCCACAATAGCCCACAAAACCTTAAAAATAGAACAAAAAAAAAAAAAAAACATGTTTGTGTGGGTGGAGAACATGCATTTTACCATTTGCATTTCAGTTTCTCTCTTGGGATAAATTTTCAATTCATTGATAATTTCCTGATTAATTGATGAATCGATTTTAATTGGCCTGGTTAGTTGACTTAAAAAATCCCTTAAAATGCCCGTCCCTAGTAGCCATAGATTGCATATGAAACATGGATTTAGTAATATGTCAGAAGGGATGCCACTGTGATAATGCAATACCACTACTGGCCACAGGGTGCTGGGTCCAAAACATTTCTGGTTATAAGAGAGGTCTATTCAAAAATTAGAAAGGCCTAATGAAATACTCAGACCAAATCTAACTAAATATAACTTCTTAATTTGTGAAAGATGGTAAATTGAGTGTTGCTGGTCCTTTTGGGAAATAATTTCATTGTTAGTTATATTTTAGGTCTGAATGTATTTTTGTTCAATCAGGACTTGCATATCACTCCCCATTTCACAGCACTTTGTTCATTCTTGGCTGATCAGTCGCATTATCTGCGATCCATAAGGGCAGGGGTTTTGAACTCCAGTCCTTTAGGGCTGCTATCTGGCACATTTTCATTGTTTCCCTGCTCCAACATACCTGACTGAAATGGGTTGCTGTGAAGAAGTTGACATGAGGCTTATGGATCCATTTGATTTGATTCAGATGTGTTGGAGCAGGGAAACGACTAAAATCTGCTGCATAGCACTCCTCGACGACCAGCGTTTGACACCCTTGCTTTAGGATGAAAATGACTGTTTCCAGGTAAATTTTGCACACTGCACATCATCTCTGGTTTATTGGTTCAATTTCATAAGACCTGCCTTTTTAAAATTGCTTCCTGCTGATCTCTGGCCTTTTACACCATATCACCCATCAGAGTAAGGGTAGCATCATCTTGGAGCCTTTTAATGCAACTTCTTTGTTATCTAGAAGTTGAACTTCATTGTTCAGCTGAGCACAGAGAATGGCCAGTTAACAAGTATATGCTACAACCTTGCATAGGCTTGGGTAAAAGTTCCTGAGCAGATCTGTGCCGTAGCAGGGAAACACTATTTTTCTGTGGAAATCCGCTGCTGTTGGGCAGCATGGTACCAGTCTAAATAAGATGCACATAAGTGTCAAGTTTTCTCTGCAGGACATTGCAAACTGTTACAAACTTCCTCTTCAGTTGTTTCTTGCTCATCGGGTAAGATGCACTGTGCATTGGTTCTAATATGTTTTCTGCTGTAGCCTTCTTGTAGGTTACAAGCCTTGGTTCTTCTCTGCTATGTTGGCCCTGGCAGCCATTTCTGACCAGCTGTATCCTGTTTTCCTTTTGGTTATGTCCGCTGGGTCGACTCCTGTACAACCCCTCTTTCCCGTCTGAGCAGTAGCTCCGTCTGGGAGGAAGAGCATTCATTGAGGACTGTAATGTCCGTATGTCTGGATGTGGCTTTGATCAGTGGACACAGCGGTATATTTTTTTTTTCGTGACTCTCTAGCACCTTTTCTGTGCATGCAAGCATGCGGATTAATTAGCTTTTATAGAGTACTATACACTGATCATACTGTCTGCTGCTGCCTAATCTTGCCCCTTGTTTATATGAGGTCATTGCATCCTGTTTTGTCCATGACATCAAACGGACTTCCACCCGCAAATGTAGACAATAGAGAAGAAATAGATTTTGACATCCTCGCTCTTTGATTAGCCCCACACTGTCTCCTGTTGCTGCATTAATTGTGTACATTTAGTAATTAGTTCTGATGTATCTGAGGTCTAAATGCTGCTCGGAACAGTCCAGTTCATTTCCTTCCAGATACTTGCACTCCCCTTCCAGCCAAGTTAATGTAAAACGCATGTTCCTGAAAAAAGAATACAGAAATAATTTCTTACACTTCTAAATTGATTTATGTCACAAAAACAAATTTTTTTTCAAAGACTTCTTTCCAAAGTTCAGGAAGACTTTATTCAATTTAGTGTTGCATGCTTTTTAAAAACTGAACTAAGTCTTATGTTTGGCTACAGACATCAGCTGACTTCAGCCTTAATGTCATGAGTTCAAGGAACACAAATGTCCAAGAACAAATGCCTCTTTCAGTGTCTTTGGAAGATCATAAGGGAGAGGATAGTTGTGTTGGGAATGCTACTGCAAGGTCACAGTGAGCTGCAGCTACTTTCAGGTGGGTAGGGCAGGTATTTTTGGTTAATTTTAAGTAAAGCGATGCAATTATAAGGATAATTTTGGATTATTTATTGGCAATGACAAGCTTATCGATTTTAAAAAGAATAAAAACCCTGTGAACTGATGAATCTGTTGACTCATTAGGCTGCAAAACAATGTTGAAAACATGACATTACAGGCCTGTGAGACATTAAGGTGAGCATGTCTGCACTGAGTCAGCACCAGGCTCATGTCTGGTTCTACGTAAGAGCAGACCGATGTGTTGGTCTGTCAGTGAGATTCCTCTCCTCCAGCGTCATGTCCTCCTCTGCGCCTCTCCCCCCATGTGTCCTCAGGAAAGGCAGCCGGACTGTTTTCCTTGTGTTTATGGAGCAGGAAGTGGAGCGGACTGGTTGACCGGGCTCAGTGTTTAGACACTTGGTAGCAGAGACCGGCTTGGGCCCAGAGTCCATTGTTCTCTATCTGGCAACTGCTGAGGGTTATTTCTGTTGTTGTTGCTTAATTCTGTCTGACATTGTGTCAGTCCCCAGCAGAGGAAAGAGCTTGGATGTGTGTGTTCCTGCTTCAAAATGTCTTTGGTGCATTAAGCCCAAAACCATGGTGGAAAAGATCACAGGCTTCCACTCCAGAAGTGGTTTGCTGGCTTTGAATCCACTTACATATTTTTCCCCCTAAATCTGGCACTACTGTTTCCAGAAAGGGTGTATGCATGTTAAAAGTTAATTGGCAGCAACCACCATCAACACTTTATGACAATGCAGTTTCAAGTCCCACTTTTGATGTGTGCCCATCACCAGAAAATGGATCAATCTGCAGGTGAGGAACTCCAAATGCATGCTTGACATTCAGTGGAGACTCTGCACACATTCACAAAACACACAATGTGATATCAAAGTGTCTCTATGCTGAATAAGAATGCATTGCAACTTCTTGAAAGAATGACTAGATCGGATAAAAGCGGGTTCCACGCTGCTGTCTGATGCTGACTTTCAAAGGATTCATTTTTGCTGCCTTCCTGAATGCTTTGTAGGGGCTTCCTGACTTCTGTTTGCATTCAGTCTTTGGGGAAGATGGACTAAACTAGACTTTCATTTAGAGCTGAGTTGTGGCCGCCTTAAAGTTGATTATTCGTTCTTTTTTCGCTCTGTTTTTGATCTCTACCGGCTTCTGGGGAACATATGTGGCTTTTTAAGTGTTCCATTAAGTCTGTCTGCTGTTTGTCTGCAAGTCAAGTTCAGCAGAGAGGTGCAGATTGAATTGAATGTTCATCATAATTTGATTTTCAATAAATGAATTTCGGTTGCATTCTAACATCTGGAAAAGGATGAGTGAGGAAAATTAAGTTTTTGACTTTCATTGGGGACATTAAAGCCAGGGCTGTACAGTGCGAGCGTTTCACTCGCATATGCGCCTAAAAATGGATCGGTGCGAGTGCAAAAAATAAAAAGGGAGCACGCGTGCGATAACAGATTTCACCCCTTTCATTCGCATTTTGCT
>JAOXYM010000024.1:19375194-19409378 GCA_028567055.1 Leptatherina wallacei
TTCGGTTGCATTCTAACATCTGGAAAAGGATGAGTGAGGAAAATTAAGTTTTTGACTTTCATTGGGGACATTAAAGCATACATTTTTGGTAATGTTGGAGCAGTGTGGATAAAGAAAGCAGAACTGATTCTGCTTTCTTCAGAGCAAACTGTCCACAGCCTGACTTACTTTCCTTCATCGTGTTTTGCTTTCAGATGAGGAGGAGCTGTTGATCGAGCGCGGCTTTCACACTGGCATGATCAACCCCGGTGACCACTGGCAGACCATCCTGCTCGACGGGCCGGTGGCTCGTCTCGTTTATCGTATCCGAGTGCGATGTGACGAGAACTACTACGGCAACAAGTGCAATAAGCTGTGTGTTCCTCGGGACGACTACTTTGGCCACTACCGCTGTGAGCCTTCAGGGGCCCAGGTGTGTCTGGACGGCTGGATGGGCGCAGACTGCCGGACAGGTGAGCTGTTGGCATCTTACAATATATTATGTGTGCAAACTGCCCTATGGGATGGGACATGCATGAAAATGTATCGTCAGAAACTTGTGAATGTTGACATGTCCTGAGTCAACGTTTATATTTACTTAACCTCACATTCTGTTGTTGGATAAGATGTCAATTTTCCTTTATTTTTTTATGCTAGCTCTTCTAAAGATGGGCTTTTTTAAAATGCTTTTTATCCATTTGTTTTTGGATTGATGTTCAGATTTGTTGCCCGAGGCTCTAGGAATGTTTCTGTGTTTAAGAAGCTCTAAGATTAGGCAATTACTTGGAAGAATATTGAACTGATTCATTTTCTAAGCAGAATATTTGTTGAAATACATAGTGCTGTGCAAAAGTCTTGAGCCACCCCTAATTTCTTTCGGTTTTGCCTCCTTGCAATCAGACTTGATTCAGATATTTTATTTGAACAATCATTTCTTAAAAAAATATCCTGTGATTTGATTATAATGGAAGTCATAAGGTCCTAGTGATGCTTGGATAGTGATGCTTGATCCTAGTGATGTTGGATCCTAGTGATACTTTTTGGGGTCATGGCAGTTGTAAAGGCAGGAATGGGTAACGTGTATTTGTCAGAACTGTATTTTTCTGAAAAAAAAAAAACCTTTCTATTGGCTGATGTTTCATCATCTTCGAATGATATTTGACACGGCTGGGTCATTCTCCTTTTGTACTGTATGTGACGTACTAGTCAAATCTTTATTTGCATGGTTTCACTCTGGAGTCCTGTTCATGTATAAAAAGCTACCTTCCTCAATGGATGAACCAGGGAAAGATATTTATTGCTAGCTGTCGGGCGTTTTTCATAGATACAATTGAAGAAAAGGGATAAAAAGTATGAGGTTTTGTGACAAAGGTAACAGTCCGACCCATAAAATAGTATTTTTGTACAAACGGGGTGATTGCCAAAGAGCTATTTGCTGGAAACTTTTCATCACAGCATGGTGTGCAGTGTGGCCTTGAAATGCGGAAACTGGACAAGAGTGAAAGAGGACCCTAAAAAAAAAAACATCTAGAAAAAATGAACAGTATCTGTAAATGATGCCTTTCAGAAAGACTTGAAGAAGAATTCACCAAAGACCTGATACGGGACCTGGAAGATGCAACTGGACCTTCAGTTGATTCCCCCCCCTACTCTCCAAGAAGCCTCATCTGGATAGTCTCCATAGAAAATGGCTGAAAAGATGCCGGACGACACAAAAACTGGACTGAAGATCTGTGGTAAACGGATCTTATGTGTGAGGAATCTTCCCCAGAGCCCCAGGACTTGAACATTATTGAAGCAGCGTGGGATCATCTTGACATACAACATTTAAAAAAAAAAAAAAGAACACATCCAAAGAAGAGCTTTAGAAAGTCCTTCAAGAAGCCTGGATAGCCATTCCTGAAGACTAATTAAATATATTGTAGGAAAGCCTCTTAAGTATTGTTTTATGTGTTGTATTTACATTTATGTTTGCATGTTTCAAATAAATTCCTTAACCGGTTTCGTTATCTTGACAGTATTTGCAGAAATGAAGGGGGACCCAGAACTTTTGCACAGTAGCTGCGTGTATTTCTTTACTTGTAAGAACAATTAATTCATAAGAGAAGAGAGACTGTGCAAACATGTGAGTGAGTACAGTTAGAAAAGCTATGCGCTTGCTTCAAATTGCACCAGCCTTGTAGTTGTGCTCGTCTGTGTTGTCAGGAGAGATTGGGGGGGGGGGGGGGGGGGGGGGGGGGGGGATTGGGGGGGCAATAAATCATCCAACTGACCTTTTAGAGGATGAAGGGTAAAAAAAAGAAGGGGTAGGATTGTTTTTAAGAGGGGGTAGCGATTTACATGCAGGCTATAAAGTCGTCTTTTCCTCGCCTACAACCCTGTTCAGGCTGCCATGAATTCTCATGTCTTGCTGCACTTGTTAGAAAGATGACAAACCAATTTCACCACCTCCTCAGTTTTCAGTGTGGTTGTCTTTCTTTCTCCCGTTTCCATGACCCTCTTTGTATGTGTAGGTATGACCTTTTTTAATTATTTTGACTGTTTCTTTCTTAGCGACCTGCAAACCAGGCTGCAACCTGTTACATGGCGGCTGCTCTGTCCCAGGCGAATGCAAGTAAGGATTGCGTTTTTTTTGTTTTTTTTTGTTTTATAAAAAGCAACATTTTCTGCTAATTTGTGTTTTTAAATCAGCCATATTGGACGTGCATTTTTTTTATGATGCCTGTATGTTCTGGATGTACTTTCTGCAGCTAAAACGGCAGCATCTGCATTCCCCAAAAATGGCTTTATAGGAATATTAATGTGCAAATAAACGATGGATTTAAGATTCCAAACGGAGGCACCTTCACTTGTCGAAGCCTTCTTTTTCTGTGTCAGCCTTCCCTGCCCTTGTGGGTATCTCCGCCTCGCTTCAGAAGAAAAGAGCATTGCCGCTCTTGCCCTCTTTATATTTTTAGCCACCCAAAAACCTCCTTAGAATACCAAGCATCTCATCGGCTCTCTGCACTTCAGACTGAAGAAAGGGGCTCGGCAGTGTGTGAATTTAACTACTGCAAACGTGCTGGGAATTGTCAGATCTGCTCCCCATCCGCATTGCAGTCCTCCGTGAAGGGCAAGGGGCAGGATAGGAAATGAATACCCCACTGTGTTATTTACATTTCCCAAAGTGGAAATGACACTTAGATAAAGTGACGTTGAATGTCCCTGTAGGTCCACGTTTCCAGGATGCGGCACATCCCGTCGTCATCTGTGGAAACCCCTCTCCCACCTGCCGGATGGAAAGACACACTTGTCTGCCATTATTAGGGGAAAAAAGGGCTTGGCTGAGAGCCGAGGAATGAGAGGGATGACCAGTTTTAGGAAACAGCTTCTCGTTTTTTTTCTGTCCTCCTCGTTCCGGTTTGCAAACCTCAACTTATTCTTATGAAATGTCAACAGGAAAAGTGACATGAATAGAAGAGCAGCAGTAAAGAGTCATCCTGCAGAGGCATGAATTTAATGATTCCCCAAGGCACAGAAAGCTGGCATTAAATCATTTGCCATCTCCTTTCATTCTCTTTATTTCATCATGGTTTTATTAGCTTTGCTGCGTTGGCCACGGGCTTTTGACAAACACAAAAGTTGGTACGTGCCTGTTTTTACAATGCTTCATTGAGCCTTTCTGCTAACCCACATTAGGCTTGTTCTAACATATTTAAAAGGCTTGTCCTAGGAAGCATTCAGTTATGCAGTGTAACTCATTTTTCACAGCATTTTGCAAACTTTAACATGAGTCAAGGTGTTGGAATCCACCTTGTAAACGTTACACATTGGTAAGAGGTTGGTGAGCAACAGGATGTGAATATGGACAAAAATAAAACCCACAGAAGGACTCTTTTAGATGCCCTCAAGCTTAAAAAAGCACTCACCTTGCAGGAGTTCTTCTAATGTTATGGCTACCTTGCTGTCAAGCCCATCTAAAGCTAATCATATACAACCGAAGAAGCATGCCAAGTATTCCCCTGATTCCCCTCAGCCTGAGAATGGCAGAGATTTCCAAAGGCCCAGTCTCTCGGAGGCAGCAGTGCCGTCTACAAGAGCCTGAAAATAGCCTGCTGTCTTGTCAGTTGACGAGACAGCTGGCTCGACGACACTGCAGCCTTGGAATGGCAGAGTACCGTCCTGAAGCTGCAGGAGCGTGCACGTACTCTGTATACACACAGTTGTCTCCAGCCACTCGCTCTCAGAAGAAGCGTGCCACCATCGTAGCTGCCACTCTCCCTCGCTACTAGACTTTAACCCGAGCACGGGAGCCACTGGAAGTATTCGTAACCTCTCCTGCCCTGGAATGTTACCATCCAGTAGGATCAGTTGGCAGCAAGCCACTGCTGAACTGGTTGCACCCCCTGAGTCTTGAACCCTTTTGTTTGTTTTTCGCACCTTTGCAGCTCCTTTTGCTTTGAAACCTGAATCTTTCAGACATGATTGGCAAAGAAAAATGTTTCCTCCTTGAAGATTTTAGTTTTGTTACAGTTTCTAATTGATTTTCAGCAAATTTTTCAGAGCAGGCAAAAAGATTGGAAGCAAAGGATTCATGTTTTGTTTCACAATTTTTAGATGTAGCTATGGCTGGACGGGTCAGTTCTGTGATGACTGTGAGCTTCATCCTGGATGTGTCCACGGGACCTGCAACCAACCCTGGCAGTGCAACTGTGAGAAGAACTGGGGTGGCCTGCTGTGTAATAAAGGTATATCTTTTTTTCTTGGATCTTTTATCACCTACCAGGCGAGACACTGATGTTCCTCTCATCAGTCACATCCCCTTCGGCTACAGTTTCATCTACATGTTGAGTAATAAGTGTGCAAGGTGTTCAGACTAGAGCTGCTTTGAGGTAACAATTGACCACAATATAAAACAGAAAAATACTACATTTTCCCCTTTTTTTTAGAGTTTCTACAATCAAGGTTTCTACAAACTGAAATACATTCTTAGCCATTTTAACATGCAATGGATGCTCGTTGGTTGCGAGGATTGATAAAAGCTGCATATATCAGGTAGACGTAGATTTTCTGACACCCGCTGGTTTGTGGAATTCTGTCTTGAAGCCTCAAGGGTTATTAAGCTGTCGTCAACCTTTCTTTGGCAGCTAGAAGTGACGTGAAGGGATGGATGTGAGAATTGATTAGGTTGCAGCCGTTGCACCTGTCACTCTAAGTAGCCACCACAAAAATAATGCTTAACTTTAAAGCCATGGCTTTATTTTGATTAGTCGAGTTGTAAGAATTAAGCCCTCACTGTTCTCATGAATGAGGAATCTTGCCACAGAGACCTATACCAAAATGGCTTGGAGATTGACATTCTTTGGGATGTCAATCTCCAAAAAACCTCAAGTAACAAATGAAGGAACTGCATCTCTTTTTCCTTTCTCACTTCTGTGTTGGTTTCATTTATCAATCCAAGAGATTGCAAAGAAAGCAAAGCTGTGTTTTGGAAAGGGATGCACTCAGGCGTGAAGAATAAAAAAAAAAAAGAAATGAGGTGGGGAGAGAAGCTGCAGCCAAACAGTGGTGCTGATTTGCATGTTCACAACTCCACACATCTTAAATGAAGTGAAGGGTGGAGAGTTTCATGTTTTAAGGCACAAAGGGATTCTTTTCATGGGGAAAAAATTATTGCAATATGTAATTTTAATGAAATGTGATGAGACTTTTAGCAGTGAAATTTATCCGAGTGAGCATTATTCTTTTTAAACTTTAACTGAATACTAACGATAACTGTATTGTTTGAAAAAATGCATTTCGGTCACAAGCTTTCAATGAGCTTCTCAAAGAGAAACTCAGTCTGGTTTAAAAGCAAGAGAATAAAAATAAGTCTTTAAACGAGATTTAAAAATATCCACACGCTTTCATATTTCAATGATCACAGGAGCATACTGTTTACATAAGGTCTGCATCATCTCCACTACCCATTCTCTCTAACTGGAAACCAGCAGCTGGATAGTTTTACTGCCTCTGTGATCTGAGCGCCAACAGGGACACCCGATCCGCCCACATCCCTTCGTCACAGAGGGCTCTTCGGGGGATGAGAATGGGTCCTGAGATCCCCAGCTGAGACAGATCCCTGCTCATTTATTTACTACCCTTTAGGGCAACCTGGCCTTTAGCCTGAGGCTAGTGTGCAAGGCTCAGTTTGGGTTTGGTTGTGCTCATTTTGTCCATGGGAGAAGGAAACAAAAACCGAGACATAGAGCGGACAACAGAGTTGATGCAAGTAGAAAAAATAGATGCATCATTCCCAGCGCTCCTGCCATGTTTGGAATGCTTCCTGGAAGTCCCGTTAAAGGGTGTTGAGAGTTGTTGGGTCTGCAGCTCTGACCCAGAGACAACACAACAGTCGAGACCAAAGTAAAGGCTTTGGACAGTTACCAACATGATTGTTGATCTATTTTTTGACAGTCGCTGAGTTGTCCTGTGAATATGTCCCCAGAGTCAAACAATCACTGGCAGAGGTCTTTGTAACATCTTTAGGCGTCTCAAGGAGAGTGCCTTTGTAGCCAGTTTTGGCTCATTCTTCCTAAGATGAAACTGAAGTTTAAGGGTTTCTGTTTTGTTTTCACCTGCTAGGTTTACAGTTCTGAGTGCATCATATTCTTGCACCAACTGATTTATTTTAAAGGGGATGGGGGCTACATTTAACCAGATAGCAACTTTTACTGTTTGTAGGTGCAGCCTGAAATTGTTTTGATCATATGCAAAAGAAAAATAAAGGAGTTTTGGGAAGTGGTTTTAAAAAGGTGGATTGCACTAGAGATATTTGAGGCAGAACTTGTCTGTTTGAGAATGACTAATTGACTAAAAGTGTGTTTTTTGTTGGTTTTTTTTCTGTGATATTCTCATCCAGATCTGAATTACTGTGGTCGCCACCAGCCTTGTGTCAATGGAGGAACCTGCATGAACACCGAACCAGAGTACCACTGCTCCTGTCCACAGGGCTACTCTGGAAAGAACTGTCAGATAGGTGAGAGAGAAAGTCTCCCCTTTGTGGAGGAGTTATTGTTTTTGACACATGCACACTATCCTTTGTATCAGATATTCTTTAAGGTTTACTATTTTTCTGTCTGTTTGAAATTCATCATGACCATCATTCCTTTGAGATAATAGAGTGTTTATGAGAAAGATGCCCAGCATAGATAGAAGAATCTATTTAAGTGCACAACATGAAAACATTTGCACCCTTAGTAACTTTTTATTTTTCATTCTGTGGCCACACTCACTCTTTTCGATAGCTGAACACGCCTGTGTGTCCAATCCCTGCAACAACGGCGGTACATGCAATGAGGTTTCTATGGGATATGAGTGTCTGTGTCCGCTGGGCTGGGAGGGTCCAACCTGTTCCAGCAGTGAGTGGCTGTTCTATTCTCATATGTACCTGTTATTATAGATCTCTGTAAATCATTTATTTCATTATTCTGCTGTATTTTTCTCATCCTTATAAGACACTGGCTGTATTTACCAATTTTAAACAATTTCATCTTCAGGAGCCACAAAGGTTGATTTGGAAATAAATGACCACTTTCTAACCTGTCAAAAGCCTTTTAATAAAGGCTATCTGAATCTTCCTATTGAAGTTCCTTCCTACTGAAAATCACATATCTAAACATCTTATTAATGTACATGTAAGGTATTTGATGCTATTAGCCATCAGCGCTACTCCTCTGAGCCGGTCCCCCACTTACTGGTTGGCTGACTGGTTGGCAAGCAATAGCAGTATTGTTGAAAGCAATAAAAAAGAAAATACTATATATTAACATACGTGAATATAACTTTGCTTCTTTTTGAAAATTGCTCTCAGGTTCTTACATTTACGGCTCAATAACCCCAGTAGTCGAAGTGCTAATCAGTGCGTAGCATAAACGGAGTCTGAGTAAACATGGAATGTATGTGTCATCTGCTGGTGGGCCAGGATATAGGCAAGGGCTTTTACCATAACCATCTAACCTTATTCACTGAATGAGGAGTCAGTGGCATGCCATCTTAAGATAAAGAGTGTTTGTGTGGCATTTTTGAGGAAGATGGGTTAGTTTTGACTGGGATTAATGATTGCAAGACGGAGACTTTAAATGTTTCCGTTGGTTTGAAATAAGCAAAGTTTTTCTTTTCTTTAGATTTGAATGAGTGTGCCTCCAGTCCATGTGCTCAGGGTGGAACTTGTATTGACCTGGAGGATGGCTTCGAGTGCGTGTGCCCCCCACAATGGGAGGGGAAGACCTGCCAGATTGGTAAGATTATAATCACAAATGGCATGCAGTTTGTTTGCTGGGACACGTGTTTTCTGTTTAAAATTACCGTTTGTTCCATTTCCTGAAACCAATAAACAGCCATTGAGACAATCGGCTGTGCAGGATGCCGTATTTTGAATTGGGTGAACTGCAACCTGAGCCTTATGGCCATGGTACAGGCTGTCAATTTCCTGGATGAGTTGGCTCACAACTCGGAGGGGCCCCCCTTTTTCTTCAATGACTTTATGAGCAGCTAGTGTTTCTTAATCCTGGCGGTTCTTTGTCGCTGGAGGTGGAATTTGTGTCTGCATCGTTCCCGTCCCAACAAGTGGACGTGACCAGCATCAAGCCAGGAAATGGATTACAACCAATAAACAAAGTTGGTGTGCGCGTGTATGTGGTGGGGGTAAAGGCAGGAAATGGATCCCAAGAGTTCAGTGTCCTCTTACCTGCTCGGATCTCGGTTTACAGGCTGCAATAGACCTCCTGTCTTAACCTAACCATTGGTGTGTGTGTGTGTGGAGAGTTGGGTTTCAGAGAAAAGACAGTTGTGTAGGTATGTGTGCAGCAGGGCTCCCAGTGGACTACCTTCCCACCCCCTCTACCTTTTGATGTCTGGGGGTAGTCAATGCTCTTTCTGCTCGTTTAATTTGTACTGAACAGTTCAAATTTGTATGCTAAACAAGTGTCTGTTTTGTGAAGCCATATTGAAGCCTTGTTGTTCTATGCATATAACAAAGAATATCTTTGTTCAAATGGATAACACAAAAAATGTCACTGCACACGGGAACCTTGCAGGATAATAGAGCCTGTTCAAGTAGGATGAAGTCCATTGTTTTGTTAAAAATTTTAATAAAAGCATATTTTAGATGTAAATGAAAAGTTATTTTCCCCCAGTGACTGTGACTATGCATGTCAAGTTAAAATAATAGAAATCTACTTCCCCTACAGAAAAGGCTTGATCTCGTATCTCTATCAGCATCTGCAGTCTCGGTATTAGTTGGAAGATATTGATGAAATTAATATTTTCAAAAATGCAATATAATGCACCCCTACTTCCAACCTGAAAGATGGGCAAATTGTTGCAGATGCGGAGAGGGGAGAGGTCCAACAAAAGAATGTGTTTGGAAAAAAGGTTGGACCTTTAAACTGATGTGATAGTTGAATTACCCAACTTTATTTCTTATGATCTTTGTAAAACACAGCAGCATTGTTTGCCAACCATCATAAACTCTTAAAAGCCCAATGTACAATACAGAACCCAAGCTTATCACACTGATGGTGTTGGCCCTGTTAAGGTTGACTGAGCAGACAGAAAACATGTCCACCTCCAGCAAATTAACAGTACAGTACCACTTACCAGAATGCATTCATTGTTGCAATATCTGGAACAACTCTTTTTGCCATAGTTTTACATCAACTGGGCTTTAAATTTCCACTTCTAAAACGCTGTACACCAGTTCCTATGTTTTTTGTCTTGGAATCCAGGTATCTGATTTTCCTCATGGTTCAGGACCATGGACAGAGCATTAGAGCCAGACAATTTATTGATATAATGAAAAAAAATATAACTATTAGAAAATAACTGGTAATTTTTATGCTCTCAGCTTTCATTTTATGTAAAAAATAATAAAAAAAAATTGAAGGCATTCTGATGCCAGCTCTTCCTTTTTTTTTTTTTTTCTTCCTATTAAATGCTCAGATTCTGGTGATCTTTCCATTTCCCTGTCCTTTCCTTGGTTAATTTGAATTGACAGGCTCCTTTTACCTCCTGCCTTCACAGATGCAAATGAGTGTGCAGGACAGCCCTGCGTGAACGCTTACTCTTGCAAAAATTTGATTGGTGGATATCACTGCGACTGTTTTCGGGGATGGTCTGGACAAAACTGTGACATCAGTCAGTATTTCTTCCTCAGTCACTCCTGCAGCGAACTGTTCTCCTTCCATTAACGAAATCTTCTTTTGGCTACTCATCAGATGCCTCCTATCACTTCCTGAACACGCAGCTTTGCTGTAGTTTAACTTCACTTATTTTCCCACAAGTGGTAACTTGTTTCTTTCTCACCCTGTCAAACTGAAACCCCCAGTTCTGCCATGCATGCACACTTACTAAGCAAGGTTTAGCTGGTACTGTCTTGGCTTAATTTGTTTCCATTTCTGAACTTTGGCCTAGTCTAATCACTATTTATTGAAGATTTTACCAAGTGATGGATTAGCAATTGCTTTAATGTGCTTGATCTTGTTTTTCTTTGTTTTCAGATGTCAGCGGCTGCTATGGTCAGTGCAAGAATGGGGCAACTTGCAAGGTGATTTATAGATGGTTTTGACATTATACTCAATCATACAAGATTTAAAAACCTGGTGAATTTGTGCATGTTAGCTGCACAGTTTGACTCCTTGTTTTGCTTGTTTGTTTTGCAGAAGGGGCCGAGGGGTTACCACTGCCAGTGTCCTCCTGGTTTTGTGGGCACTCACTGTGAAATCCAGAGGAATAAATGTGACAACAGACCATGTCAAAATGGCGGACATTGCCATACAGTGTTGGACGGCTTTGTGTGTGAATGCCCACCAGAGTTTGCTGGCCAACTGTGTGAGGTGAGTCTCAGGTTCTGTGCACATGCAGTAACTATAAATTGATGGCATCAGATTTTTTATACATCAATGAGATCATTGACACTATATTTGAGACTGTGATAAAAAGAAATGCAGAGTTTGTAGTCTCTTTTTAGTCTAATGAACATAAACCAGTGGCAGGTGGGATTTGTTTTTCCAAATATGCAATGATGATGTTGTTTTTAACCGATTAGAAACTATACGACTTGATCCTTGTCCTTGCCAACCAATATAGGTGATGCTTTCAGATGCAATCATTTCTTGGAATCCTGCATAAACCTTATGTGTATATAGATAATTTGACGTTGACAGCTGCCCATGGCATGAGGTGTGACTGTCATGCTTATGAACAAGTGATTATTATACAGAAGGTGATGGTATCTTGCTGGTTGTAGATTGTTCTAAGGTGAAAAAAACCCGACTGCGGCAGCAACTAATGGAGGTTTTGACCCAACATGTAAAATCCTAGCTCTGCTCTGCATAAGTTGTGTAATATGGCTCCAACCGTGCAGTCAGGCCCACTTTTTATTTTTATTTTCTTTTTTTTTTACATTTCATATAGTCCCTATGTATCAGTGTCCTTGCTGTACCTTTGAATGTAGGTTATCAGTGAGGAAACTGACACTTCCCTACATCTCTGGGGCCCTGAATGGAGGACATTGCTGGTCTGGAGCCAATCCTGATTTAGCTTTTCTACTATAAATGTGAGCCTCTCTGAATGAGGTGATGTTGGATTTTTGCCCGCATACTACCGAACTCTGATGCCTGTTATGGCACAGTGTGCATTCCTGTCCTGTCGTGCCAAAACTACAATGCCCCCAGCGTCATATTTCTCTGATTACTGCTTCTCTGATCCTGTCTCGGGTCAGTAGAAGTTTGATTGCGCAACACTGTTTTTCCCCTTAACCTCATATACTTAACTCTTGGATATTGAAAGCATCAACCTTTCCTTGCAGGATATTGAGTTAAAATTGGGTAAAACAGGAGGGGGTTAAATTGACTAATTGTAGATGTTTAGAACATAAACATGTGCTTTTATATCTTTGCATAACTATATACCGATTTATACTTTGTTTGAAATATTCTGCAATACTTGCTTCTTAAGGTTTAAGCAATCAAAGAAAGATACTTTTAAATGTCTCTTGAAAAACGACTGTGACTGGTGCAAGCAGTACAATATGATGAAGATTTATTGACGCACTTGGTCCCAGACATGATCCTCTGACCACACACACTGAAATGTTGAAGAAAAAGAGGTATCTGGCGCTTATGGTTAAATAAACTTTGTGTGACCACAAAATCACCCACCCTGTTGCCCTGCTCTGCCTCCCTTATTCAGCGCCTTAAAAGGCAACGGGGTGCAACCCAGAGTTTATGCACAGTAGGCTTCTGTTTACACTAACTTGAGATTTTCTCTCCAACCTTTTCGTATTGCTGCATTTAGAAATGACTAAATATGTTACCCTGGCCTTACCATACCTTAGTTGTGTTCCGCCTGTGTCAGATCGTTTGTCCTGCGTTAACTGTGCCTCTGCATGATGCTAAACCAGTCAGTTTTTACGCTTTTGTCTTCTGAGTTTCTCACTCTGCATCTTTAACAAGGCGTCTCTCTGAATAATCTTGGGAGATTAAACAGGGCAGAGATGTAAAACCAAAAGCATGGATTCCCTTGAAGAGCTTAGCAAAAGTTTCTGAGGCTTACTTTGCTTGTCTGCTTACCTTCATTTTGTTCTGAACGGCAATACTAGCCTGAGCCCACTAAGCCGCTCATCTACGGAGACTTTATCCCTCCTTTCTCCACTGCTGCTTTGGTTTCTCTTGCTTCATTGTCTTGGTGCTTGTCAACAAAGTGTTTTTTGTGCAATGATAATGTGTGTTGAAATGGAAAAACCCTTTCATTCCCCACAACCGCTGTCCAGATGCCTGTGGGGAAAGCAGTGCACCCTTCAAGATCCAGTGTAGCTTTATAATGCCAGAAAAGGGTTGTATTTGTTTGAGAGCTTTTATAGAAGAGCGTAGAAGTGCTAGATGTCTCTATGATGTCAGTTTGTTAAATGTTTTGCATGTCAAATGACTTTACTTGGACACATTTGTGAAGGAAATGGAGACACGCATTGCTGCGATGAAAACTTGATCTTTCGCTGTTTTTAACTGAAGTTAAGCATCATAGATCCTTAAAAGATGACCCAACTTAATGTTTTAGCACAAACAACATCCTGACTAAATGTGTTACAAATTAATATTGTTTCATGTGAAAGTTACAGAAGTTATTTTTTAACAGCCATCATTGACCAATCACATGTTGTTATCGGAACAAATACCCAGTTTAAGTATATTTTTAACCACAGAGTTTGGCTAACCTTTATTAGTTTCCCAGCATTAAGCAAAAGTAACAAAGCAATCCTTTTTTCTTCCCCTTGGCTGTCTTCTAGTCTCCTTCTTTTGCATTTACTTTCATGCACTTAGCTTTTCAACTTCAACATTTTTTATTTGGCTTTGTTGACCTCTGTGTCTTTATCATACATTTTCATGGAACTCTAGCATGCTATAAAGCTGCTATTATACAGCCTTTGACTAGCCATATGTCAGCAGGTGTCACTATCTAGATGTCAACCATTGGTTTATTACAGGAACATTGTACATCAATAAACATTACTGTAAATGTATCAGAGTAAGCCAAATGGCTATTTTTAATCTATTTTTAATGTCCCTGGATGAGGTTTTTAAAAAAAAAAAGAAAAAAGAAGAAAATACCAGCAACAAAATGGCAAGTTAAAATCTCACACATATGCAAACAAAAATGAAGATAAAAGTACAGACAAAAAACAAATGACAAATGCAATGAACAGTCTTAAGATACGATAAAACAATATGCTGAAAATACCAAATTAGTTAAAAGAATCCAGATTCTAGCTACTTTTTAGTTCTTTAGGTTGTTCTTTGTTTATTTTATCCTAATTATAAAAATTTCTTTCTCAATCTCATAGATACCTAGCTGGTCCCCCTCAGATACCTGTGACCCTGACCCTTGTGAGAATGAGGCCACGTGCCACAGCATGGACCGGGACTTCTACTGTGCTTGTCCCGAAGGCTTCGAGGGAAAGACGTGCGAAAGGCTCAAAGAGAACTGCCAAACCACCCCCTGTCAAGGTAACTGAAGTAACGTGCAATTAGTTACAAGGTCTGAACAAACCTATATGGCAAAGAACTGAATCTGACACTTTTTATTTATTATTTTTCCTGGCAGTGATTGACAGCTGCACCGTTGCCGTGGCGACCAATGACTCTGGGGGAGTTCGGCACATATCCTCCAATGTCTGTGGTCCTCGAGGACAGTGCATCAGCCAGCCAGCAGGCAACTTCACCTGCATCTGTGATCCGGGTTTCATTGGCATGTACTGTCATGAAAGTACGTTGAACTTGTGGTGCTTTGAGGTCAAAACGGAAATATTATTTTAAGCATACACAGAAATAATGTAGTCTTGCAGAAAGTTTTTCTGAATAGGGAGATTTTCTTTATTACGGAATACTAAAGTATTAATTTTTCTGTTCTTACAGATATTAATGACTGCATCAGCAACCCCTGCAGAAACGGAGGGACCTGCATCGACGGGGTGAACTCCTTTCAGTGCTTCTGTCCAGACGGCTGGGAGGGTCAACTTTGTGACCTAAGTGAGTTCTTAAACTCTAGCGTGATTCATTGCAAATAGCCCTCCTTTTGGATAATCTTTCCAAACAAAAACTCAAGCCTGGTGTTGAGCCTCCTGCTTGCGCTGGGCTGAATCTCTTTGTATGGAGAAGACAGCAGCTTATTAATGAGTGAATCAACGACTGAGTCATCTTCCTCCTTTCTTAGACGTCAACGAGTGCAGACACAACCCGTGTAAGAATGGCGGACACTGCGTTGACCTGGTGAACGACTTCTACTGCGAGTGTGCCGACAACTGGAAGGGCAAGACCTGCCACTCTCGTGAGTTATATTGATTGTGTTGCATCTCCACTTTGCAACATGTTCTGTTATTCTACTAAAATACACTGATGTAAATTAACCTTTTGTACTAGATGTATGAATTTAATGTGCTTTTTGTGTTTATCAGGCGAGAGCCAGTGTGATGAAACCACCTGCAGTAATGGAGGCACATGCTATGACCACGGGGACGCCTTCCGCTGTGCTTGTCCACCTGGCTGGGGAGGAAACGCATGCAACACAGGTAGGAAGCATCATATTAGCAGATATAAGGTTCCTGAGAAGCTAATGCTCAAACTGCTGCTTTACAGCTTTGCCTTTGTAGGTTTAAAGTAAGAAATGTGAATGTTTTAAAATTCTTTACATTCCTTAAGAATTGTCTTCTACTTTATATCTTTGTCATTTTGGTTTGCAATTTGTTGAATTATCAGCACCATGGTGTGCATATGCATTTGTTTGAAGCTGTTTGTGTGTATGGCAACTAAAGCAGCTGCATTAGGGCCCATGGTGACGCTGGAAACTATGGTGGAAAAATAAAATTTTTACAATGTGATAGTCAAGTCGTTTGTGCAATAAGTGGCATCATAATGTGCAATTTTATCTGAGCCAAGCTTTCTATGTCATGAAGTTCATTTTATTTCAAATGAATTAACACTCTAGCATATACAAGCTCATTATTAACAACGTCATAAACATGTTGCATTTTTCAATTAAATTGCAATGATGATAAATGGACTGCATTGAATGCTGGGTTACAGTAATTGGAAACTTGAAATTGTGTTAGAATAAGACAAACGATCTTGCACAAAAACAGAGTGAAAGAAACAAAAACCTTTCCAGGTGAAGCGAATGATCTATAAAGAACTTTGCAAATCAGCAAACGTGGGTAGTGCACCTGTAACATTCAACAACTTTTGTTTAGCATTTAGCACAGACAAATCTCCTTCTTCCTCATGCACTTCTGCAAAGTAGGATTTTACCTGTCATGATGCTCCAAGACAAGATTTGTCATGCAAAACTGGTGGTGTGCCGTCTACTTCATTTGTTTTAGGCGTCTGATGTGCAAAACCTTTTTGCAGTTGCTTTGAAATTGCATTATTTTACTGACTAATGAAGATTCATCATGTTTAGTGTGTGACTGAAACATTTAGCTTTGGATTTCTTTGCTAATATGCTTCCAATATGTCTGTGCAATGTTAAGTGGCAGTTGCTAAGACAACAGTTAAGAGTGAGGCAAGCTGAAGAGTAAGTTTAATATGTAAACACCAAGAATTTTCCTGCAAAAAAGCTGTCAACTTTTACTTGATTTATTATGCAATCAATGTTTTAACGACCTGGAGTATCTTGATTCTCTTTGACTCATCTTCTCCTTTCCTGCAGCCAAGAACAGCTCATGTGCCTCTAGTCCTTGTTCCAATGGTGGGACGTGTGTGGGAGGAGGAGACACATTCTCCTGCATCTGCAAAGATGGCTGGGAGGGCCCCACCTGTGGACAAAGTTAGTACCTCTGCAAGTTTTCAATCTAATAGACAGGAATAGTGAATTACTATTGCACATTTTGTTATTTGGAGCCTGTCTTATATCAGCATATCAATTAAAACACCATTTTAATTTGAGAGGATATTCTCTAGATTTTCAAAGTCTTTTGAGACTTATTATCAGTGCCTCGTGAAAAGGGTTTACCACAAATGTCTTTTCTCCAACAGACACCGACGACTGCAACCCTCATCCATGGTATGTATCATTTCTTGCCTTGTACACATTAACGCTCGCCTCCCTCCCTCCCTCATCTCTGCACCTTACGCAGACCTTGTTGGGTGGAGGGGTGAAGGGCCACTAAAGAGCTGTAGAAGTTGCTCTTAAACCAAGCCTCAAAGGGGCATCTCACTGACAAGGTGCGGGGGGGGTCTCTGGTGTTGAATGGGACAGTGAGATGTGGGAGTTTTGTGCGGAGGACAAGTGTCCCACCTACCCTATGGTGAATGCAGGTGGGGGGAAGGTTGAGTGGCAGAGGGGGGTGGTGTACGTGTCTATTCTTCGTGTGCGACCTGGGGGGGAAGCTTGGCTTTGAGGAGGTATGATGAGAGGAGGGGAGGGGAGGGACTGGACACGCCTATTAGCATCTGAAAGGTGGAGGCTTGTATTGATGAGTTGAATTGAGCTTTGTGACCCCCACCACACACACACACACACACACACACACACACACACACACACACACACACACACAAAATGTACTTTGTTGCAGCGGGAAAGGATGTACACCCTCATCTAATTTATTTCTTTCCTCGCAGTTACAACGGTGGGATTTGTGTGGACGGTGTCAACTGGTTTCGGTGTGAGTGTGCCCCTGGTTTTGCTGGCCCAGACTGCAGAATTAGTAAGTTATCTAACAATATCACGTTCTTTTTGATGGAAAGTAAATATACAAAGACCCTCAAGACCCTAATGTAGTCATGGCAACACAGTATAATAAAGAGGTTGTATAGACTGAGTAAGGAAGGAGCTTAGAAAAAGGTAAGGACAAGGATTAGATGGACACATTGACACCTAAATGCAAGCACTCTACCATTTTTCTTGGTCCTTCAACGCCTCAGGGGTCAGAGGTCATCCCTCCTCCATACTCTCAGTCGCACATTCACACACTGAAGACAAATTACTCAGTGACCCTGAAATTCTTATTCTCTGCTCCTTTGTTTTGGCCGGATAGCGTTCACCTTTGTAGCCAGGCTCAAATTTGAGAATTCTCATCCAGACTGTGTTTATGTGATCATCTTGCGACAATGGCTGTGGGTTCCCACTGATTTAAAGGCGCCTTCAGACCAAGAGTTTTGCAATATGTAAGCCATAACTGTGAATTGGATCGTGCAAACTTTCATAGATCATTATGACTATTTTTAATGCAACTGTAGCAGCAGTCAAATTGCAAGAGTTATTTAAAGTCTTTGGCGCTGTGAGAATTTTGTCACAAGATTGCTCAAATGGGTACTTTAAACTCTCACGCAGATGTGTCTTTTTGGAGATGTAACTAAAGATATTACCGCAATTCTGTCATCCACAAAAGTGCAAAGTCCTGGTATTTACATTTGAAAGAATTTCTACAAAGCCACTCAAATTAAAATAAACAAACAAAACGGGAAAATATTAAAGTTCAGTCACACCAGCCTGTAAACACGATTTTGCATCCAGTCAATTTGAAGCTGCAAAAAACTGCAGTTCATCAACAGGCCACTTGAGGCCGGTTACAAAAATCGGTAACAATTAATGGAAAATGTCATTCATAGCTGACTTTTTTTCTCTTAGAACTTAGCAGTTTAAATTAAAGTTATGCGTTTCTATGGTCTGTCAGAGTTAAAACCAAATGGCTAGCTGCAGAAATTGTGGCTTCAAAAGGTTCACAAATCAAAGGAAAGCATCATGGCAGCTCCACCTATCTTTTCTATACGTTCTAATGACATTGCTGTAGCTGAGCAATTTTTTTTTTTTATCATGAGGTTTTATGTGCTGTACTGAAGCAGGCTACCAATTTTTGCTAGCAAGGACTCAGCTGACTAGCCTGTTAGCTGTTTGCTCACCAGTTCCAAGAGTTTATTGCAACATCAGAGATTCTGGAAAGTTTTTCAAAAGACATGTAGATACATTTAGGTGGTCCCCTAAGATTGCTATAAATGTCTTTTTAGTATAAAACTGACTTTAGTCTTTGAGCCTAAATTAAACTTGGTGCCATCTTCTGTCCGTAGACATCAATGAGTGCCAGTCTTCTCCCTGTGCCTATGGAGCCACCTGCGTTGACGAGATCAATGGTTTCCGATGTATCTGTCCTCTTGGTCGAACAGGAGCCCGATGCCAGGAGTGTAAATACATTTTTTTTCTACATTTTCTATTGTCAAAGCTGCAAACCACTTTGATTCACTGATTAGTTTAGTCTTCACTACACATGCAAAAATTCAACGTGGCATTTTCTGTCTTTATGCAGTCATAGGTATTGGAAAGACTTGTCACTATGCTGGGCTGCAGTTTCCACATGGCAGCCACTGGGAGGAGGAGTGCAACAGCTGCAACTGCATCAACAGCAAAGTGCACTGTACCAAGGTAACCGAGGCTACATTACTTCAAAGTTTAATTATCCATATCACGTATGGGTAGGTAGGTATGACTAGGTAAACATGAGCTAACATAAACCTTTGTCGGGACAAGGCCCTCCAGCTACTTTTCTGTCCCTTGTTTGCATACCTGCAAATAAAAGCACAAATTACAAACTAAAAAAAAAAACAAATAGACCTATTGGATGATTAGAATATCAACAATTGGAAAGCTGAATAAATGTTTTCAGGGGTTACATGTTGCATGACCTTGTGACACCAGGTGCTGTGTGGTCGCCGTCCGTGCCGACTCCAGCCGCCAGAGCAGGACCAGAGACGGCAGTCCTGCCCGCCTGGACGGGAGTGTCTGGAGCACAGCTACTACACCTGCTTCTCCCCCCCTTGCAATCACTGGGGGGTTTGTGCTATGGCTGGACCTTCACCTCCCCAAGCAACCACCAAGTGCCAGCCAAACAGCGGCCATTTAGACAACAGCTGCGGCCGCATAACACTTGTTTTCAATAGAGACAAAGTACCACCAGTGAGTCATTGTTCACTTTAAATTTTTCTTCCTGCTGCCTGTGATCTGAAATTGTTCAGATTTTTTTTATTTGTGCCAATAAGTGATTTTTTTTTGTGTGTGCATATGCAGGGAACAACAGTGGAAAATATTTGCTTCGAGCTGAGGTATCTTCCTGACACCAGAAGATTGGCTAAAGACCACACTCTTCTTCTGCTTTGTGAACTTTCCCATTCAAATCCAGATGCTGTAGAGGTGGCTATAGTGAGTGACTAACCTAAACTTTTTTCATTGTATTTTGTCAAACGGGTAATCAGCTCATTCTTAGCTGGTTAGTCTTTACTTAATATGTGCAGTATTCTAGTACTAAAGGTACCAAATTTTAGCCAAATAAGGATTGTTCTCACTCTGTTTAGATTAGACTTAAGATGCCTGAACACCACAACCAGAAAAATCTACCATTGATCTTTAATAAACACTCCAACCTCAATGCATGTCCCTGGCTCTTGTCTTATATTTTCTCTGCTCTCTGGTTCGGTTCTCAGTCTTTCCAGCCAGAGGACCTACCAGACCACAGTCTGATCCAGGAGACTGCCAGCGCCATTGTGGGCACTTTGTCCAAGCGGCACAACAGCACCATAATGCTAGCAGTCATCGAAGTCAAAGTGGAAACACAGGTCATGCCCCCTTCAGTCGGTGAGTAATAATTAACAAAGGTGAACCCCAAAGGTTTGTAACCGGGCCCCTGTTTTTTTAATTATTTTTTTCTCACGTTTGCTGATTTTTCTCCTTTTGTCTTAATTTTCCCACCTTTGTTTACAACAGACTACCTGGTTCCTCTTCTGTGTGCCCTCTTCTGTCTGCTTTGCCTCTTCTGCATCATTGTATGTGTTTGGTGGACACGCAAACGAAGAAAAGAGCGTGAGAGGACCTCACAGTTGGCTGCTGACGACAACGTGAACAACCAGTGGGAGCCGCTACGTCTTGTTGTGGGACGCCAGCAGCAGCAGCAACAGCTGAAGGAAAGCAACAGGGAGGCCGAGCAGGAGCGCAAAAAACTCATGGGCCCCTCCTGTCGGACGTGTGATGAGGGGGAGGAGGATGAAGAGACGGAAGGCGAGCTTGAGGAGGAGTGTGGTGGAGCAGAGGCGGGCAAGCAGCTTGTTTATAAGTACTCTAAGACTGCAGTGCAATCCAGTGGGGGAGTAATCTGTACGCTGCACAGCTCCAGTTCACCACTCAAAGCGCCCCATCGGACCCAAGGCTACAGCCCCAAAGACAACCGCTGGAAAAATGTCAGTGCCGCCTTGACTGGTCAGAAAGAGCTCAGAGACCATTGTGTATAAGAAATATAAACAAAGGACAATGTGGAAGCAAAAGAGGCTGCAAGGCAGCGACTATTCTAAGTTTTGGACTTCTTTTGGAAAGAAAAAAAAAGGCTTTGTCTTTTAATAAGCCATTCTCTTTGTTTTCATGTTTTTGTCACTCATTTTTGGATTCAGGAGACTAGAGCACAGTTAACATCTTATGTTTTTTTTGCTTCTGTTTTTTCTTTGCATATGGAAGAAGCTGAAATGTGTCTTTTTTTTTTTCTCAGAAGGCAAAAGAGGCTTTCTGCAATTTTTGGTTATGGAATTGTACCATTTAAGAGTTAATAATTGTAATGGAGTTAAAAAAAAAAAGTGTATAAAGATTTTTGTTTACAAATGATTATGATTTTGTTGAACTTGTAAGTGGGCTCCTGTTCTGTGTCTGTGGAGGCAGATGCACATTAAAGGGACTGTAAAGGAAGGGTTTAGAGGGAAATGGACTGCTGCATCCAACCCTCCCATTGCTCTGTCGCCTTCCAGCTACGCCCACCAATCCACCTGTGGCCGTCATGCGCCAGCCTTACCAAAACACTTGGCCTGGAGGGGAGAGGGGACAGAAACCCCAGTGCCTACTATGTGGCCTTGCATAACTTTTTTTTTCCTCTTTTCTTTTCTTTTCTCCTGTCCCTCAGTTGTCTTGGCTGAAAGCTCTGTTTTGGGATTTTTTGCAGTATTTGCGTTGGTAGCAAGTGCCTTTCTAAGAGCTGTGATGTGGCTCCATGTCGTGCTGCCCAGTTTGACCTCCTTTTTCTCTGATCTCAAAGGGATACGTGTACATTTAGAGTTCAATTTCACAGCAACGCCATTCAAGGTATTTGATCAAAACAGAAATGACTACTCTGTACATACATGTAAATACAAAGGAGTCGCTGTGTATATTTGAAATAAGTAACTTAAAGACAAGTCACACATTTTTATTATTATTATTATTTTATTTTATTTTTTTTACAATGCCATTCCTTTTATTTATGTCAGTCAAAATAGACAGGTTTTTATAACACTTAATATCCAGAGTCCCACAGTTAAGAACCGTTGCAGTAAGGTACCACCTATAAAGGTCTTTCTGAAGGGTTTATAAATGGTTTGTCATGGGAATGCAATTCTTTTTGGGGTATGCAAAGTAAATCAATAGTGCTTTTCAGCATTTAAATGATATTATACAACAGAATAACTTAAAAGGCTAAGACATCACAACTTCCACTTATAATTTTAAGGGTAATTAGGCTGGAAATGGTCCAACTCTTTTGTTTGTTGCCTCCCCCCCCCACCCACCCACTTAAGTCCATTCTTACTTTGTTTAAACAGTAATATTTCAAAGCTGTCAACATTATAGCCTTAAAGTTTTTAAACCATTTCTAAACCCATCACAAACCCTTTTATTTCAGGTGCCTTAATGTAATTATTTATGCATCTTGTGTTTATCAATGGTCATGTATTTTCTTTTGTTGTTTTGTTTTCACTATTAAGAGAAATAATTTTTTCAGACATTGTGTGGTGTATTGTGGCATGTTTTATTCGCCTGAGTAAAGCACTCTTCCTTGTCTCACTTTGCTATCATGGAGATTTCGGGAATAAAAACACCAATGGAGGGGTTGAGGGGAAAAATAATGAACAAAAGAGCAATCCACCATAGCGGTTTTGAGTGTTATGAATGTGGATGTTAGTAGGTCAAATGTGGATGTCATGCATTAGCTTCCTGTTTGGTTCAAAGGCTTTAATGAAGGGAACAATGTTTGCCGATGCAGAGTTTTTCTTTTGCAATTATGCAGATGTGTTTTATTAAGTTACCAACTCTGTTTCACATCACAAAGTTTTACCCCTTTTTCATAACTTGTCATCGTCTCAAAATGCCATTGTATTTCTGTAAATGGGACACAGCAAAATAAAAAAATTAAAGATGCATCACCGTTGGTGTTAAAAGTTGAATATGCATATTGTATACATTTTATTGAACAAGGCAGTCAAAAATCAAGATGTTTCCATTCTCTGAGTGGATATTTCACTGTTCTAAATAATCATTCCACCTATTTATTAAAGCAGTTTTGACACATGGTGATCATTCTTGTATTTGGTGTGCAGTGCAGAACTTTTTGCCAGAAGGTACACCCTCACACCTGAAGGTTTTTCATTACAAAAAAAAAATAACCTGTATGATTTTTTTTAAGGTATTTAAATGTGAATTTTTTTTTTAAATTACTATTAAGTCAAAATCCTAAATCAGTGTGTGGATAAGCCAAGTACAACCCTACATTCAGTAGTTGTTGGAACCATTTTCAATAGCAAAACCTTAAAGAAATCACTTCCTGTACAACTTTGATCAGTCTTTCACACAGTTAATTGTGGCCCTATCATTCCAACATTACTTCAGTTCTTTGAGGTTTGTTTTGGATTTGTTTATGCACAGCTTCGTGAGTTGTGAGATATTTTACCATAGGATACTTGTACGATACGGTATACAGATTATTTGATGGTCGACACAATAACCGTAAGATCTGCAGGTCACGTGACATCAAAACAGGCTGAAACCATCGGCTCTTTCCTACTGTGCTTGACAGTTGAGGCATTTGTGCTGATATGCTGGATTTGGTTATCTCCAAACTTACTGCTGGGAATTGTGACCAAACATCTCCAGTTTGGTCTTATCTGTCCAAAAGACATTGTTAAAGATGTCTTGTGGTTTGTTGGGATGAAACTTTGCAAACCAAAGCCTCCCAGCCATGTTTTTTTTTCCTGATACTTTTCCAAACAAGTAATTTAGTATTTTTCTAATTGTACTGTCAAACTTGAACATTTTCCATCTTAACTTGCTGGGATATCCACTCTAAGAAGTTTGTGGTCTGTCATGAATGCTTTCCATGAATAATCTTCTTCACTGTAGAATGATGGACTCTAAATTGTTTGAAAATGGGCTTAATAATCCTTCCTAGGTTGATGGGCAGCATCTCTGCTAAGATCCCTGCTGATGTTTTTCCTGCACGGCATTGTGTTAAACATCTGAATGATCAAGACCAGCAAAGTGCGAAAATTCTGCTTTTATAGAGATGCTCACATTTCGTGACAAACAATAATAGAATGCATATGATGAGCAGTACCTGGCTGCTGCATTTTGGCTTAGCTTTTTGAAATAACAGGTGTAATGTTATTCATCTGAGGTTGTATTCTAATATAAAGAGACCTGGTAAGGACCAGATCATTTTCTTATCACTATTATGGTTTGATGGAGGACCTTCAATTTAAAGGAGGGTGTTCTTTCTTTTTCATATGACAAAACTTGTGCAATACCCTTTGAATTTTAAGAATATTTTCACTGCATGTCGAGTGAGCATAAAGGAATGAGGTAAACATTGTTTACACATTGCAATTGAGCAATATGAGAGTATCTAAAGTGACCACAGTGATAATCAAATTTTTAAGCCATAGCAAAAAGACAAAAGTCACACTGGTAACTGTATCTTTATGGTTACCATAGAGAGCTGATGAAAAAAACTGCCTTAATATCCTCCTTATAAATGTCTTATTGCGCTGGCTTATTTGTGTCAACATGGCAAAACAGTGCAAGATTTACTCTCAGCTTCTAATGTTTGCCTTTTAAATAAGAGTTGCAGTCTTCTAAAACCCTGCAGTAGTTGTCTTTGCCCTCTCCCGTGTGGGCTGAGGAGGGCCTAGATTGATGGATCCAATAACATCGGCGGCCTCCTCACATCCTGCCATTGCACTTGCTCACACCACACCAATAGAACCTCATCTTTCGTTCTGGGCCGATCCGTTCTCCACCAATGAGAGGCTGGCGTGATCATCTCTGGTGGGATGGTGGTGGGGTGGTACGCTTCTCCTAAATTCCCATGGGAACCCCTGGCTGACGCTAATGGGACCTACCCTTGTCGGAAAGGCCAGATCATGTTACAGAGCTTTGTGGATGAGGTGGTGTCATCATCGAAGAGGGAAGAGAGGATGATAATGTTTGTGGATATTATCATTTGCATTATGACATCCTGTAAGTGGGATATGGAGGAGATATCTAGACATGTCTGTAGGTTTTTAAAGCTCTAGGTTTTTTAACCCCAACAAGGAAAAGCTTTATGACAATTAGTGGCCTTCATGCAAAAGATTTTCTTATAAATAAATAAAAACTTTTGTGTCTTTGAAAATGAATTTTTATATTTCCTTTTAATTTTTCAAAGCCTCACCCAATTATAGAAATACTTGAAATTCTGTGCTTCAAGATCATTATATGCCTGTCAGTCTTTAAAAATTACTAGATGCACCAAAACCCTTTTAAGGATGTAGGAAGGGTGGATGGTGGCGCTACGACACTGTCACAAATGAGAACTGAGTCCTTTTTGACACAATATAAGTTGTTTTTTGTTTAAAATAGTCATAAAAAAATAATTTTTTAGGTTCAGGCATTAGTCAGGGTTAGGGATTAAAAACAGCCAATGATTACATTTGATTAAAAATTCAAAATGATACGTTAAATTGGTTTTTACTTTCTTTTTTACTTTTCAGTCAGTCAGTTGATGTCCCCTCCAAGCAAGCCACATTTGACTGATCTTATTGGGGCCTGTGCCATAGGGCAACTCCAAGCTGGTATTCAGCAAAACCAAGTTGCAGCATTATCTGCAGTGATCCCTAGTATCACCTCCAAATTGTAGTCCAACTTCTGTATAATAGGGGATGACACCACAAGAAGACCATTTTCTTAGGAACTGTAGGCAGGCTTCTACAGGTTTACAGTCTTGGTTTGTGGGACAATATTGGCGATGGTTCTCTACCCCAGAACAGACTGCACACAGCCAATCTCTGGTGTCATAGGGCTGCCAGGAGGGCTGCCATAAATAAATATAAATTGCCAATGTCTTGTTTCTTCAGACTTCATTCAATCCAATTAACAACACCAAACAAAAGTTGATAGCAGAATAAGTTGCTTGGCATTATCAAAGAAGATTTGGCAAGTTTTTCATGGGGACATCTTACGTACTCAACTCTGCGGCTTACACCATTTAAAAGGAAAATAAACAGGCTAATGTAAAAAGTCCTGAAATATTTGCGCTTTTGTTGGTGTTGTTGTAAAGGTGATAATTATACTTTATGTTTATCATTGATGTCATGTTGGGTGGTGATGCTAACATGGTTTGAATGGCATTAGAAAATGCATAACATGGATTGTGAAGAGTCTGCATGGACTTCCCTTTACAAACATGTTTTTTTTTTTCAACTTTTCTGTAGTTCACTGCTTCTCGGAAACACGTGATGTACAGGAAATTTAAAGTAAAATTTCTTCCAGCCTAGTTTGATCCAAAATCCTGACTCTGAATTTGCTGTTAAATAAGCTTTGAATCTTTACAGTGATTAATGCCTTCTATGTTTGCATTTTGAAATTGAAATAGATCCTGTTCTTCTTGTTGATCCCAAATCAAATCTTTTAAGAAGCATAAAACTATTTGCTACCATTGCTTGGTAGAAGGGTAGTACTGTAGATATGTTCTGTTAAGTTGCCTTTGTGCCTGTCAGCATCAATGCCCCCCACTGATCCCAGACTGCTTTGGTAAGCTGACACCAGATTCCAAAAGTGGCTCCTCACAGCAGCCAAGGACATTTCAGTTCACTGCATTTGTAAACACGTAGTACTAGGCTACTACACTGACCTCAAAATGGCTGAAAGCATTCACAGGGAAAATAAACAGCCAAATTTGAGTATTTATTTTGCAATATACATTAAGGATGGTTGCATGCTCTTTTATATGAATGTGCATCTTCTGTGCACACAGACACACTGCAGTAGACTGACTGACTGAGAATAATTTGTGTGTCCTCTGCTCCTGGTAGCTGCTCTGTAGGCTACATCTGTTGATGTGGGTCTTTGGGACCATCTGACAACGAAGGCAGCTGGGTGACAGGATTTTAGGCTAAGCCGTTCACTGCTTTACACACACACACACACACATTCACATGCACAGACAGTCTACACAAACAAACACACCAAACATAGCCCTAATGGGACATCAAACTGGCATGTGCTGGTGGACAGCGGGCTGCAGCTGGCACTGTGAGCAGACTGAGGCAGGGAAACAAGCCAGTGTACTGACTGTCTGTGTTTGTGCTGGGGGATTTGTGTATTTACTGGCACTGCAAGTCTGTTTTGGCACTGCAGTACCCCCAACACATACCCTCTGCACTGGGAGGAGGGGAGGGCACTATGCTGGGAGAAAAGAGAGGCTGACTGGTGCTGCAGGAGTGCAACAAAGATGCAAAGTATTGTTTCTGGGACAGCTATTCAGGAACAAAGGATGAGATGATTAGATGAAATGTAAATGACTTGTGTAAAGTGCATGTGGAGGGGATCCCTTTACAAATATTTCATTTTTATACATTATTTTTGATTGACTATCATTTACCTGATGCACACTTCTATTGTCAAGCATCATGGTTAAAATTCACATTGGATATTTAGATGTTCTTATATGATTTTTCTTGTGCAAGATTTCATGTACACCTCAAAATTGAGAGATACTCAATCCTGGAAAAAGATTTTAAAATCGTAGCATGTGCTTTTATACCTAAACAGAATAGGCTTTTTAGAGCCCTCTAACCCTAAGTTAGAGGGGTTGTCAGCGCCTCTAACTTAGTTTTTTGTAACAAACAAGTACATAAAAGTAGCATTCTGCAGACTTTTTAATGCAAACTTAAGTATGCACAGATTTGATTACCTGACACCACAGCCATGAGAGAATTTGGATCTAATGAAAACAATCAATTCTCCCTTTAAAATTGACCTGCTCTTATCGCAAAAGTTAAATTTTCCTGAAAGTCATGAGATCTACCAAAACTCCCAGCAAAAAGGGCACATTTCAAAACTTAAATATGTAAAAATATCACAATTGATTTAATATGGATTCATAAAAGACTATAAATGCAACCTTTTAATGGATGGGTGTCTGCTCTGACAGGGCCATGGCAGCCATGGAAGTCATTCAAAACACGTGTTAGGTTTTGCAGAGGTCGAAAGGCCAAAAGAGGATAAACAAACTGTGAACTTGCATCTACATCCAGTCCTTGTCCACACTTACTGTACACACACTTGCACACATCTTTATGTGGTGGTGTAATGCCACGCATGCGCAGCACTTGTTGTTTGGTTGTATGTCTCGGATGAGAATCTGGCCTCTAACAGCTGCTGGCAGAAAAAAAGTCATGAATTTGTATGTTGATAATATATATAATAAACTACAGAGACACACACACACACACGCCTACCAATAACCTATCTTTAAATGAACTGACAGATGGAAAGATTGTGCTTGAGACTGTGCTTTTTTGAGATCTCCCCTCGTAGTTTTCCATCCTAATGTATATTTGCCTCCACATATTCCATGCATGTCTGTTTGCACACGCTCAAGTAACAGCGTGCAATGTAACCCAATACTCTGTACAGGGATATGCAAGGTCAATTTGCACCTCTCCCAGCCTGAGTGACATTAGGGAGTGTATAATACCCTCGGGAGCTACTCTGAAGCAAGTTGCTGTAAGTACAGTACAAGAAAATTAAAAGCTACTGAACAGTACTAAAAGAGCAGAACTAAAGTTTCTAGATCTTTAGCCTGCTGTTAAGCCATCAACCAAGGATAAAACAGGCATCAACAACAGTGTTTCTGATAACACTACAGAATATAATTGTGAACTACATGTGTACATAAGGACCTAACATTATATTGTGATAAATACTTTTATGATCACAATTACTTTGGTTGTTCGCAAAATCCCTCCTGTTATACAACTGCACAACTCCTACCTCTGATATTTACTTACATGTGGAATAACCTGCACTGGAAGTGAGGCAATTAAGCTATTAAACAAATTAAACATTATGTGGGTAGTTTATGAAACTAACATTCTAATTCATTATTTTAGTATTTCTATTTATTATTCTGTTAATATAATATAATATAATATAATATAATATAATATAATATAATATAATATAATATAATATAATATAATAATGTAATATGATCAATAATAATATAAAAATATTTAGCACCTGCATATACACTGATTTCTATTGAGGCTCTGCCACTGATGGGAACAGCTTGCAAAAAAAATTTTAAAAAGTGAAGAACCTGGCAGCCCAGTCACACCCCCACTGTGCGTACTGACTTCTATTATAATAATATACCTTATTTTAAAGTTGTGCACGCTGCTATCTTTTCACCCAAGTTCATTTTTTGCCAATGTTGCTTGCAAGGCCCCACTTTACTAGTTACAACACCCATGCATCGAATGAAGTGCAATCTTCCTGCAGTATACAGTGTATACATCAGATCTATCTTTGTTCCCAATCAGATTAGATCTTCTCTTTGTGCATCAGGCCAAGTTTAGGTTTCCTTTGCTGTTGTGTTTTGGTCTATATTCTATCCTTCCTGTTATTGCAGTATTTTTGTCTCAGTTTGACTGACTATGGAGTTTAAGTTTGCAACTGGGTCATTATCACTACTGCTGCACACAACTCTTGATGATATACAAACACACATTATTCATAAATGCATATGAATATCAGCACTTTTACTGAAGCTATTTTATCAAAAGGTAATTGTAATATTTTCCATTTTAATAATAAGCAAAAAGTAGCTAAACACTCAATGTCATTTATACCAGCAACAAATCATTTTAATTTAGTTAACAGTTAAGAAGACTTCCTTAACTGAAGCTTCGTGTGAAGGTAAGTGCTGGGTTATGGAAAAACACTCATTTTCACCAGGGAGAACATTCTATTGTACACCTAGGTCGATTAGCTGATCTTTTCATCTTGGCACTCCTGTATGACTCAGCCTTGACTCATTGGTTTAGAGTGAATAAAGAAATAATGAATAAAAGACTTTGGAATATTACACATTCTTGGCTTGGTTTGGACATGTCTTAGAAATATGTTGCCCTGAGCTACACTAAGTATTGATGTGCCAGGAAGAGATTGAGAAATAATGTGCCGAGGAAAGCGATTCCACACATCTGTCATGCTTAAAACTCACACTGAAACATTGATCTGTATCTCTATTTTTGCCAAACTTTTAAATGAGGACAAACGTTTGCCAGTAGCAACCTCCTTCACGTTTAGTGCAGTCATAAGTTGCCCATTATTAGCAGAATAAGCAATACAGCTGATGCACGTCCAGTTTTTCTGCTCCTTCAACTATTTTGATAATTCCCCACTATAAAAATATTTCATCAATTTGCTTTAATTTCCCTGTAAAAGGGACAAATAAAGTATTTTTCATTTGACTGATTCAATTCCTGGTGTATTAGTAATATTTTCTTCTCTGTATCAAAGTGACCTAACAAAAGGTTTTAAATTTGTCTGGCTGACATTACACAACCCCACATTTTTCTTTAAGCATGAATGTCAGATTTCCATAAGATTATCAGGGTTTGTCTAGTGGTAGAGTATTCTGGCGTAAGCCAGTCAGATTGTTATGTGCCAGTTCCACAGAAAGCTGTGAGCTTCTCCTTTATAACCCCAGTTAATTAGATTTAACATGCATTTAAGTCAGGCGACTGCAACATTTTTCTGTTGACATTTAGTTGTACAGATTATCACATTCTCCTAAACCTAACCAAGTTGTTGCCTAAGCAGGGTTTTAGACTAACATTTCACATAGGTTATATTTGTGTACCTTGGTTTTTTTTATTAGCTGCAGTACATTTTTATGGTACCTTAAGCACCACGATTTGACATTTTAGGGATATGGGGGATGTTGCCATATCCCGTACTCACTGATTCTTTTGCATGACTATGTATATATGAAACTTGATAGTGGCAGTGCAACACAAGACATCTTATTGTACCAAGCCACAGAAACTGGAGAAACCATTCATACTGAACAGCAATTATTTTGGGCATTTTCATTTTCAGTTGATGTTGGTTAGCATCAAAATGCTACCTCTAAAATGCTTGACAAGTTTGCCATTTCCTGGAGCCTTCAGGACTGGGATCAGGAATATGTGTTAAGACAGCACTGTGTTTTTATTTTAAAAAAAGAAAAGAAAACAGAAAATCTTCATCTTGAATTACACATGGCTAGCATTGGCTATCATTGCTTATCACATATAACTTTAGCTTGAAAGATTAAGGCTTGTTCAATGTTAATTCCACCAAACTGGCCATACTCTGGAACCCTGCTAAAACTAACCAAACAGACTAAAAACAACATTAGAACTACTTGCTGAAACCAAATAAACAGCAAATGAAAACAGAATTAACCATTGCTTAATCAACACTGAATTAAATACAAACATAATGTTCCGAACCAGGAATCAAACCAGAGTCTCATGATAATGATAGAAAGTCTTACAGCATCATTATTTTAACTGAATGCAGGAATTTCATGTGTCTGCCTTGACAGAACTCATGAATGGCTTTTCCCATTCACCAGCGCTGTTGAGGTGCAACGTAATTGCAATACAATATACGGCACCAGTTTGAAATGCAGTTTTGAATATGTTGCGGTTATTTGATCATGTTTAATAACTTCTTGCATTAATAAGGATTTATTATTGTATGAAATTTCAGCTGAACTCCTGAATTATTGAGATATTATCATGTTTATTTTGGAGATTATAAGATTAATTTAACAGGGAAAAAAATGTCTTGTGCTGTCTAAGCAAACTATGTAATATGATTTTTCCTCTCTAAATGACCTGGCCTTTGTGATGTTTTTCTGTTCTCCAACTGACTGCAGATACTCACAATATATCAATAAGCTCATATTTGCCCCTCCAATCAATGTTGTTGAAATGATGTATATTACTCCAGGAGAAATGTTAAAATGTTGTTTTCTTAAAGATAATTCACCGCTTTAAAATATTAAATAATGTCTCTCCTTTGTGTGTCCTTCCTGTTGATGGAAAGTGGTGACAGAGATTCTCTCCAGAGGGAAAAAAAATCAATCAAAATCAATTAATCAGAAACCTTTGCGATCCTTTAATCAATCCACTTGAAAGGTGTGACCTCAGATAGTTGATCAGAGGTCAACTCAATTTGTGGTCAATTACAATGACTAAATGAAAAGATATAAGACGTTACCATGAGAATCTCACATAAAGATGACTGATTGTTTATTTTAGTCCAGTCATCCATTTTATTCATTAAAACCCTCTGGAACAAGCCTAAGTTGTATTTGACTGCAATTAATTTAATGTGGGAGCAACTAGAAAAGGATGAATGCATAAAAATTATTAATTTTTGACACACTTATTAGATTTAAGAACATTTAAACAGATAAAACTAAGGTTGGGTGATTTAAAAAAGTCAGGTTATTTGTGTTAGTGGAAGCCAGATTGTGGAGCAATGGATCAAGGCTGGTTTGATTAAAAAATTCTGTTAATCAAGTTCATTTAAGGTCATGCTAGTACCCAGAGATGGCATTGAGCGATGGTGGCACAGCTGGGAATAGCAAGTGGATGGATGTGCCGCTTGGAAAGGTGACAGCTGACTTAATAAGGAAGGCGTTTTATCCTGCAGATGAATATGTACTGTAGCCGATGCTGCAACAGCCTCCTTAGCTCATTATGTCAGTTGCATGGCTTTCAGTCAATGTTAATAATACAGTTCCACTGAAGAGGTTTCATCTAAAAGTAATTAACTGCATCGGGTTCTCCATCAGATCCAGGATCCATAATATCTGGTTTAAAATTAAAAAGCTTTGCTAAAAATGCCAAGCTAAAAGCTCCAAAGCAAACCAATGAGTGATACTGGTAGAAAAAAGAAAACACCCATACTGGTTTTGAGGCAGGACGAAGGAGGGCCTGGGCAGGGATTGAACCCACAACCTCCCAGGTGAGAGGCATGCACGCTGACCAGTCAGCCAAAGGAAAATCACTGTTTCCAAGTAGTCAGGGTACATGATCAATCAGAGGCATAGTGACAAGACCACACTGTCATAGTTTGAATAACTAAGATGTTTACTTTATCTTCCAACTAAAAAACTCAAAAATGTAATAATATTGTCTTGTTTGACTGATGCAGAATATTAACCAACTAATCACTTGAGGGAAAAAGTCACCTTGGAAGGAATCAGACCAAAAAAATAATCAAAAACATTAGATGATTTAGTTACAATTAATGACTTGAATTTCTGAGGATTGATATATCCCATAATTCATTCATTCATTTTCTATACCACTTAGTCCAATGCAGAGTTAGCTTCCAATGTAGAGCCTAGCAATTAGCTGCCAAGAGGCAGGGTACACCCTGGACAGGTCGACAGTATCACAGGACCAACACAAAGAGACAAACAACCACTCACGCTCACTCTCGCTCTGAGGGAGAATTCAGAGTAACCAATTAACCTAACATGCATGCCTTTGGACGGTGGGAGGACACCAGAGTACCCAGAGAGAACCCACCCATACATGGGGAGTAAATGCAAACTCCACACAGGATCCTATTAGAACCCCTCCCCAGCTAAGGCTCGAACCAGTGACCTTGTTACTGTGAGGCCATCATATCCCATAATGATAGTTCTAATCATAAACCAGCAAACTGAATGGGTCAGGACCAGTGAAACAACATCAGTCAGAACAGTTTTCTTCATCTTTTATGTTATTATGAGCAACACACACCAGAGTCAAGTGAATTATCTACTCCCCCCCTCCCTCCCTCCCTCCCTCCCTCCCCCTGCCCTTCCTCCCTTGTCTGACTGAGTTCCTGTTCCCATCTACTCAGAGAGCCCAGTCACTGGAGATACAGAGAAAAGAAAAACATACTTTGTTTGTTTCCGACATTAAAGGCAGGCAGTCTTGTCACACCATTGCTGTGTGTGCTACCTTTTCTTGATAGGGAAATTGGATCTAGACTTGAGAGGAGTGTGTAATGCAGTTAAAGACGTCATGAAAAGCCAGCTGTAACAGGATTTCATTCTATGTGCAGCTTCAACTGACTGATGCCATGAGGCAAGTCATTAGCTAAATTCTCTGTGAGGGTGCTTGTCTGTTTTTAGCTGTTACTGCACTATATGCAGGAATTCCCCAGTTCAGGCCCTTTCTTCAGCATCTGAAATGGTGAAGAGCTGTGTGAAAAAAATTGTAAAGTTTTATATAACTGGACGATATCAGAAAGAGAGAGGGGGTTGGGCTTAAAACTAGGGAAATACAACCCAAGATAAACAGCAATACATGGCATAATACATTTTCTCATTTCTTATTGAAATGTCTAAGAGTGACAACTTATAGAACAATGTTTTTAGAGAAGCAACATTTTTTTGTATGGCACTATCCTTCTCACACCTCTTATGAAAGACTTTTAGCTTTGCAACATTGCAGTTTTTTGCATATCTATCTATCTATCTATCTATCTATCTATCTATCTATCTATCTATCTATCTATCTATCTATCTATCTATCTAT
>JAOXYM010000024.1:19421443-19435091 GCA_028567055.1 Leptatherina wallacei
CAATATATATATATATGAACAATTTTCTTTTAAAAATATTTCAATGTATAATATATGAACGGGCTTCACGGTGGTGTGGTGGTTAGCACCGTAGCCTCACAGCAAGAAGGTCACTGGTTCAAGCCCCAGGCAGAGTTTGAGCCAGAGGGGGTTGCTGGTTCAAGCTGGGGAGGGGTTCGAAGTAGTGGCCTTTCTGTGAGGAGTTTGTATGTTCTCACTAGGTACTCTGGCTTCCTCCCACAGTCCAAAGACATGCATGTTAGATTAATTGTTCAATCTAAAATTCTCCCTAGGAGTGAGTGTGTGTGTGTGAATGGTTGTGTGTCTCTCTGTGTTGGCCCTGCGATGGACTGATGACCTGTCCAGAGTGTACCCTGCCTCTTGCTTGATAATTGACGGGAAAGGCCCCCCCCCCCCCCCCCTCGAATTGGACTAAGCAGTACAGAAAATGAATGAATGAATATATATGAACACAAAAGAAAAAAATAACTAAAATATTTGTAAAGGACACTCTATTATTAACCATCTGAGGTCTGAGATGCCCTTTATAAATGGAAACAGGGACACTTGTCATGTCTTTGTGGGTAAAAGAAACTGTTTTGCAAGTGAAGGAAAAGACCACTAAGGTGCGCTGTTGTTCAATTTGAGAATTTTGGTTTGAGGACAGGCTCTCCAAATGGTTTACAATTTTTACACAAAGTTAAACATTTAGTGCTTAAAATGATCAGAAACAAACACATGTTGACAACATTAAAGGAAAAAATAAACTAGAATGAGAATAAAGAATTAAAGTAAATGTTTTCTATGACACAAAGAAAGATGTTGACATTTTTCTCTCTGCTCATAGTTGAAGGAAAATAAGTTGTCACATCTAGCTAAATACCAGAAACACAGTATGTATCTAATAACGAACTTCATTCAAAAATCAACTAAAGAAAACATTTATAATGATCAGAAACTGATGAAATATTAACAAACATTCAGGTCCATTCAGTACGAGTCAATCCCAAGAGTATTTACAGTGCACTTCGGTTTTTGAAAAGTGACATCAGAGTTATGCAGGCTGTGAATTTAAAAAAGAAAAACAGAGAAAGAAAGAATGAAAATGCACTCAAGTACTTATGAAGTGGTACAATGTGCTGGTCAGTGGTTCGTGACTGCTCTTAATGAAGTTGACAACACTGGTTTTGTGTTTCTGAATAACATTTTTAGATGCAGGCAAAGTGCTTTAGAGGGTTTTATGTATGCGGTTTTGGACTTGGGTAGACAGGAAGTGGCTGCTGCATGGTGTTAGAGCATCCAGTTGCAGAGTAAAGCATGGTCCTTTAATGGACTGCCAAACAGAACTACTCATACAGTAAAACGGCCGCATTACCTGAGTTTTTGGGTCCCAGATCAGTAAACAGAACAGCAATATATTTATTTTCATCTTCTAAATCAATACGAAAAGCTTGCTTGTGTCTTTAATTTGATGGACAGAGAGCAAAATATTTCATTCGGAGTATTGCTTCTGGCTCTCTGATTAATGTTACTCTGTTGTGACCTCCACTTACTCCTGACAGAAATATTTGGCTGCTTAATGCTCCATTGTGCTCACCAGCTAAGTTCCTGCCAGCCATTTTATGCTGTTCATGTAGGGCATCATGGTTTTTATAGCTTCTTTGTTGATAAAGCAGCTACTGGTGCAGCTGAAGATATGGTTGAGGTGTAGTCTGAATATAGAGGGTAAACAGTAAGAGCTGCAACTGCAGTAAATGCAGTATTGAAAGTAGGTCTGCTTACTTTTGAAAGAAATGTATTAATTACATCCCTTTCAAGGCAACAATAATCAGATATTTTCTCAGATGACAAATTCAAATGAGTACAAATTGGTGGTATTTGTAGTCCATTGTATAGTTAATCAGCTCTAATACCTTATATTTTAGCAAACAGTTATTCTTGATGAAGGACCTTTAGATTCCTCCAACAGGTGGCTGCTGAGCAGACTGATGTAGTTGTCGACTAGCTGGAAAACATAAATTGGTGCATTAAGCAGCAAAAGGGTTGCATATGTCGTGAACAGTTAGACTAATCAGATAACCAGGAAAAATATCAAAAGGTGCAATAATTTGTCCCAGAAAACTAGATGCCCATAACTCATTGATAATGTATGAATAACAAACTTTTTTTGTTTGTTTGTTTTGTTTGCTAACAAAATCCCCAATTCAACTCCAATTGTTGTTGTCGCTTCTTGTTTTTGCTGCCCTCAAGTGGATAAATGCCGTTATTGGAGGTTGAACTCTGCCACTGACCTTTGCCGTTACAGTTTTGTATTTTATGTGGCTCTCTGAGTGTGTTATTGAGTCTTCCAAAGCAATAATCCCACACCCCCATCCTCCACCCCTTTCCATCTTTCTTTCTTTCTTTCTTTGCACAAATAACAAAAACTTAATACTTCACCATTAGGGGCTGGAATGATGCATAAAGAGAATTGCTTGTCTTTGAAGCTTTAAAACTGTCCCAAATTGAGCTAAGCTTTTACAGTACAAAGTCACTTTAAACTTTGAGTCATGTGGAGACCACAATAAATAAAATGCTAATGATTTAGTGTGATGCATCTAAATGTCTGTGTTTGAAACTGCTGACATGCCCCCGCGTGACTCCAAGATGAAGCTCAAATGAGGCCAACAAGCTTTTAATATGTCGAGAGACAACATGTGGAACAAAACAAGATCACATAAAATTACCTTGCATCCCACACTCTTCCTGCTGCGACGTGGGTTGCATGATTCATTTGCAAAGTGAAACTCGACCACACTGTTAAATAGCTTTTAACTTAACTCACAGTGAAACATGATTGGTTGATTTTATGCAGAGAAGAATACATCTAGGATTCCCATGAGTCTGATCTGAATCAGAGATTTCTCTATTCTCTTGCATGATTTTCTCAGAGAGCATTTTATAGGAAATAGAATGAAGAGACGGACAGCTGCTCTCGGATGCAGAGGAGATGAACGATCTCCCAACATCTGGAAACGCTAAATAGATGCACACAACCTACAGAAAATGAAAAACCGGAAACATGTTTCACAACATGGGTTGTGGGGTCGCTTGCCTCTTTTTTCTTTTCTTTTTTTTTAAACTATGGATGATTTTAATTGCTTTTCGGAAGAGCAGCATTACTCCCACATCACATCATGTACCAAAAGAGAATGCGAGGCACGGAGCTCTCCAGCAATAAATAACCTTTTCAGCCTGTTACAGGAAACCAGCAGCAGAAAAAAAAAGTCCACAGGGTTGACACACATGCACCAAAACTTTCCTCTCTCGCTGTGTCTCGCTGTTTTTCACAAACACGCAAACTCTTCAGCCTTTCCTGCCCGACCAATCTCTCACATTCTTCCCCTATTATTACTTTTACCTTGTCATCTTCCTTTTTTATATCACCACCTAAGTACTCTTCGCTCCGCTCAACAGCCTGCTTGACAGTTCTGTCAGATGACATTTCTGGGAGTTGTTAAGTCTGTCTAGTATTTGTAAGTAGCAGCTGTGCAGCCATAGAACTCCAATGAAGTGAAAAAATGAAACTCTATTAGAGAAGAAAGTCTTTGGCTGGGTTTGTAACAATGATGCAAGCATGCAATAGATAGCTAAATGATCCATGTCCAGTTCTTTCTTTCTTTTTTTTCTTTTTATATCAGCACTCTATGCCAATGCCTACATATAGTTTGATGCAACGGCAGCTGAACAGCATCCATGGGGATGCTGTAGTGACTGACTGGTAGGACTCCTGTAAATGCAGAATCCTCCAAACAAAACAACTTTTATTAACAAAAACTCATTTATTTATTTATTTATTTTTGGTTCCAGAGGTGAATTCAAATATCAGAGGTGAGCAGTATTCTATATACTGATTTGTTGCAACATTAAAACCACCTGGTTGATGTTGTGTAGGCTCCCCTAATTCCGCTAAAAGCAAATGATAAAAACACAGTAGAGCTTTGGGTAAATTGAGGAGCCTGGCACTAGTATGGTGGCAGTAAGATGGGGGTGTCTGTGGATCCAACAAGTGTGCACTCACTGCAAGTATGAAACAGTCACAAATGATCTATTTTGTCATGCTATTTATTTTGATTCACTTTTCCAACACGTTTTCTGTCTTCTGTAGAGGAGGTGGGACTTGTCACACTCTACTATAATAAAAACCTCTTTTTTAGTTATTTCACACGTTACGGCTCTATTCATCAGTGATTTTCATGTCTACTTGCATGAAAGAATTGCTAAATTAATATATATGGTAAGGAGCCAATGGATTAAGTTTTCACTAAGTGACAGGTTCATAAATGTTCACTTTAACTGTATTGTGAATCTGCAGCAGATGCTTGTCCAGATTGGCTTTTGGGGAGTTTGACAGTTGGGTCAAAACCTTGAGCTTAGTCTTATTCCTTAACTTTACTGCCATGAATTGCCTTCATTTCCCTCGTGATTTATGTCAAAGAGATTCATTACATTATATTCAACAATTAGAAATTTTTACAGTTCTAGCAGAATATTGGGTTGCATTGTAACAAATAACAAACAGTCTGAGTTTTCTACGTCTTCTCAGTGTTTCACATGTTTAACTGAAATGAAGGAAACTAAAAGAAAATCCAATTTTTACTCAGGGGTTGTTTTTTGGCTTTTGAAAACACATTTCTATTTACATTTTGACATAGTTTTGACACGTTGCCTTTACAGACCAAAACATCAACAAATGCTTATTTATGAGAAGAATTGTTGTGAAATAATCAGAACATATGCAGCTTAAACATAATTTTCTGTTTCCTTTTTTCTAATCATTTTATTTGTATTCTCTTCTTTGAAGTTTTGTCTCCAGTTAGCTTCCAAAGGGTGAGTTGGCAGAAGAATTTTGAAAAATTTTAAGAAAAATTTACTCATTTCAAATGTTTTGTTGCCCTTAACCCCATAAAGCCAAACTTATCACGTTTGATACAGTTTCTTACACATTTTGCATCACTTTATGGTGAAAACCCTGTTGTATACAATAGATTTGTCTTCTACCCCCTAATGGATACCCGGAAGCATAATATTACACTACAATAATTTTGACATGTCACACGGTAATAAAGGCTAAATATACCCAAAAAAAGGTTTTTTTTTCTTTCATATTTTGCTAAAGGGCCAAACAAAGATTTCAGATTTAAAAAGATGTAACTTTTCTCCCCAGTTTTTTTTGGGGGGTTGGTCTTTAAAGGGAAAAGAGTACTGACCCATGCTGACGGTGAAATGATTTTCTTCAAGATTTATGTAGAAGGGTAGAAGATCATTCAGGACATTTGGAATCAATGTTTTCTCTCTAGTAAACTTTTTACTGCAAATGAACAATTTTCATGAACAGATTTAGTGATGAACTCTTTGTAAATCTGATTCTTGCTGTTCCTTCATTTGTCTTTATCATTTCCTATTTGGTTTCTGTGAATCGCTTTAATTTTCACCTTTCTTCTTTTTTTCCCCAGTCTGTGGTGCCTCTTTATGATTTCTGCCAATCGGCTTCCATCTTTGGTTTCTACGCTGACTCAGACTGACTACTTTCATATTGTGCATTAATAATTTTTGCTTTGCACATCTTCCTTTAATTAACTCTGCACAAGACAGCAAATAATATTTGGTCATTAATGATGCTGATGGTCAAAACAAAGTAAGTATGATGGTTTAATCAAAAGAGGAGTTCTGGCTACCAGATCAAAACAGCTGAATTAACTACAAACCAAAACTGAGTGTCAGTAGAAATTATACCAAAAATGAATAAAAATGCTGAAAAATAATTTTAAAAACATTTAAAGATAAGGGAATGTGATAGAAAGCAGAAAGACATCATCTTCAGAATGTGACCTTGATGGGAACATTCAGATTAGCTCTTGGCTTACCTTCAAGGCTGCACATGAGCTTTTAAATCTGGTACTAAAGTTTGAGTTTGAACATAGTTTGTGCCAGATTTTGTGCAGCAGGGATAATTCCACGACTGTTATTTGTAGCAGAAAGCATGAGGCTATAATAGTATCATTATAAAAGTATGTTATCAAGCTGTTCTGAAAGTAAATGTGAAGTAAAGTAAAAGCCAAACAGTGCATTAATGTTTCCCTGGACGGCATCCATATAACTAAAACTATCCAAGCAGGCTAATTGTTTTAAGTCCTCTTCCTGCACTTGTCACTGTCTACCCAAAATGCAAAGCAGTGCCCTCAGTGTCACCTCATATGCCAGGTTGCTACAATAAGAGCAACAACTTCCCACTCTCACTTCTATAAAGCTGCCAGCATGTGATGCCTGCCCCGTCCCATGCCTCAGAGGTCAGCACGAACCTCTACCCTTAACAAGACCCTGCCAGCCTGGAGGGCAGGCAGTTTTGATTCCTTGTTTTGCCCCTAAATATTTTGAAAGATGATTGACATGTTTGTTTTCATGAAACTTTTTCACACATATTGTTGTTTTTGTATGTTGAGATGTTGTTAGTCCCTTTAAAAGTTAGTTTGCTGAGAGTTTGTAGTGGATAAGTTTGAGCTTTATCCACGTTTATGTTGACACATAGTTCGTGTCATGCACAAGCTATACTAAGATCTGAGGCGTACACAGATATCAGGGGGCAAAAGGTGAATTAGAGGGCAGCTCACTGGGGTTATAAGTTCTGAAGGCAACATAACCTTCTGTGTTCCTCTTATGATAGATCCATCTCTCCCTGGGTACAGAGGACTTCTCCTTTCTGTGTGCCAGCTGTTTCCGCATGAAATTCTTTTTTTTTTTAAGAAATATCTTCCCATCATCACATTGCATACACAAAAACAAGGTATTTATAAAATTGTTTTTGCAGTCATTTACAGTCCAGGTCAGAATTCCTGGCACACCTGAGCTGACACATAATTCAATATGTCTTCAGAAAAGAAACAGAATAAACCAGTTTTATTTCATCTACACATAAATACATTTATAAGTCTATATCTAACTCTGGTGGTTCTTCTTTACCATCAGTGACAAATAGGAATTAGAAAGAGGGCAATAATATGCAACAAAGGGCAGTGGGCCAGGTTCAGGGTTGCACACGTTAAGACTTTCAGCTTTGTGGACCCACACTGGGCTAACCAGCACACAATAACAACCTGATTGTTTTCAGTTTATCCTTCACAATGGTGAAGAAAAATATCAGTTAGACATCACCAGAAAGGCTTTTATTACATAATCTAAAACACAAACATTCCAAGTGCATCAAGGACAAAGGATCTTGCATCCCTTTTTAATAGTCTGAAATGATGTTTCTGAGTTTCTGAGAATGCCTCCAGGATGCAAGAAGAGTCAGTGAGAGAAGTCTGTGAAGGTTGGTGCAGACCAAAGATACATCTAAAGAAGTTCAGACTGGATTGATGGTTTCAACCTGCACCATTCCCTGCACTCTGAACCAAAAGGTTCTCCATGGACGGATGCCAAGGAGGAATAAAGGCATATGAAAGGAAAACTATTACTCTTTGAAAAACCTTTAGAGATGAAATTAAAGGAGTCTCAATGAATGCAGTTCATTATTTAGTTTAGACTTTCAGCAAAGCATAGTGGAGGTTTTGTCATTTCTTCCAGAACATGATATTGGACTTAAAGTTCTCTGCCAAAGACACTCAGGTTAAAATAAATAAAGTTAACTTCCAATGTAACATTTTCCAGCAGAAGTGGACATCAGAATTTTTTGTCTCAAATGTTGGTTTTTATGTAATTTGTTCTCTCCTTCAATGACTTTAAAGCAACATTACATAAGTTTCTCTCCTTATAACTCTGCTTCTGACTCATCTTGATGGCACACATTCTTAGGGCCAGCATCGCCCTGTAGTGTCCCAAAGCTGAAAAACTACACTTCACAACTTTGTGTTCCAGCCCTGAGCATCACATGACAGCTGAGTTTTGTTTGGTTTGCTTAAATAAACTAAAATGTAAAACCTGACTAAGCAAAATGCACATTATGAAATGTAAATAAGTACTTTAAGGTGTGAAAAGGCTCTCAGACTAACTTAGCCACTGATTTATCAAACAAAGTTGATGGTCAAACTTCCTCTAAATTCCATGCAAAGCCATTTTTTCCCCCAGAAATTATACACCTCAGGCTTAAAAGAACAAAATAATTTCTGCAGACAGGTTTCTTTGTGCTGCTGCAGTGAAGGGATAACTTAGGAAAGACTGGGACCAGATCTCAGTGATGCTCATTAGTTATGTTCCTTCATGACAATTCAGGGTTAAAAGCCCAATTTTGAGGGCAAATTGCTCCTTCAGGTCCTCATGAAGCAAATGATAGAAAGATCGAAGAAGCCACTGTCACATATGGCACAATTTGCACTCTGTAACCTGCAGAGTGCTCATCTTGGCCTGGCCAGAATGTAAAGACTGTAATCCATTACCTGGTACCGTCAAATGAGCTTCTGCTGCACTGATAGACTCCACAGACACAAAATGTAATCACTGAAATTGGATTTTGAGAGGTGAGAAATGAGTGCATCATAATTCTGAATGATTATCTCGGCAGGTGAGGTAGTGGTCTATGACTGGGAAAGCTTCTTTTTTTTTTCTTCAAAGAAAATTGCAAGCGTTAGTGCTCTTTCTATCACACACATACTCTGTACCTCTTATTCCCAGGAGAGCAGGTGTAGAGAGGGAATTGAATTTGGAGAAAGCATTCCAAGCACAACCACCATAATAAATTGGTTCTTATACTTTATATTACATCTTCTTGTGAAACTGCAGCATGGAGCTTTTCTTCTTATCCATGAAATGTATGCAGAAGTCTTTCTGTTAGGAAGATTTTTAGATTATTATCCACCATGCAATACAATAAGGGAGGCTTTCAGATAACAACAGGTCCAAACATCCAAGCAGAGTCATGTCTCCACTGGGAAGAAGGATTAAATCTCATTGTCACGGTGTCAGTCTGGATTGTGTAAAGACACAGAAGAGTAAGGCAGTCTGACTCCATAGAGATTCGGATTGTGTAATAAAGTTGGTTTGGTGTCTTCTTTATGTGTATATAGAGAATTTAGTCCTGCAGGTTTTCAATGTATCCCTGGCTGCACCTCTCTGGCTACACCTGACCAAATTAATGAATCATTGTGCAGAACTTCAGGCTGGATCCATTTCATTGGATCAGGTGTGTTGGAGCAGGGATATATCGAAAACCTGCAGGACTGCAGCCCTTGTAGGACCGAACTGAGTAGCCCTGGTATATATTGTAGGGTTTATGTGTTCAGCCACTTACCGTGCAGCTGTTCTCTGGACTGGTCACCTTATGTCAAAGGAGGTTCCCCACATGTTGTTGTATGAACTACAAGTGGAAGTGGTTCATGTAATGTAGGCACAAAAAGGTAGGAACTTTTTACTTTAGCTATAAGAACCTTAAAGGTAGCCCTACGGTAGGTAGAAATGCTAATCAGCCAAACCCCGTACTGTAGATATTATGGAGTGCACAGAGGTGAAAACACTGTAAAAGAAAACTCCCCTGATTTAATATATGAAGATCAGATTACTTTATGAAAAGAAGTACTGTGTGCTGAGTTCTGTTTCATACGGAAAGCATTGATTGGAACTTGAATGGTCATTAACCTTTTAAAGCCTGACCCAAGAAAAAATGGGAGAAAAGTCAAATTAAAAAAAAAAATCTGGAGTCTTTATTTGCCCCTTTAACAAAATGTAAAACAAAAGAAAAAAAAGAAAGACAAATAATTTTTGAATATTTACCATTTATCACTATGTGATATGTCAAAATGGTTGTAGTGTTCCACCAAGGGGCAGAAGGCAAGTATCAGATTGTGTACAACAAGGTTTTGGGCCAAGTTTTTACCATAAAATGATGCAAAAGGTCTCAAACACTTAATAATGATACAACAGAATTATAGGGTCAAATGGTATTATACTGCATATCGAAGATGATGAAATCTGAGGATTGTTTGAAGTTTTACATTTATGAATTCATTAAATGAATGAATCATGCAACCCTGCAGACTGAGACAAGTTAACTATAGAAATTATTATTGTCATTTTCTTTCTTTTATTACTCTGTCTTTTGTTTCTGTTTTTAATGCTTTAAAAAAGTATATGTTCAAAATGAATATTTACTGACATAAAATCTTAATTTTTTAATATTTATTGTGTGCTGCCTTTGTACAATTTGAAATAAAGCTTGGGATTTGTTTATATCCTTTTTCTTTTTATACTGTGATATATGCTGAGCTAAATAACATCTTTGTTATTAATAACTTGTCTCTCTGTGATGACCACTGCTATGAATGAATAGCAAAGAATACAATTTCTTTTTTGTTTGTTTAAGGACAGCACAAGATACACATTTTAGCAGTGTTTCTATTTTTTCCCTCATATTTTTCAGAAAGCAGAACAAAAACAACCCAGAGATATTTATCTTTGTGATGAGAAAAAGAAAAATATGTTCTCGGAAGAAAACCATACAAGACACACTGTAGACGTTGTTAAGCTATTACCCAAAACAGCAGAACCCCTCAACAGGATAATGATACAAGACATCTGACTCTTAAACAGCCGATAGGCATTTTTATTATTATTTAAGCCCGCTGCACTACAATCGTATGTACAAGCAAGATGACAATAAAGGTTGATTTGATTTGTTCAGATGGGTTTTCCTTCTCAGATGTTTCTATGTACTTGGAAGCAGGATGTCTTAATGTTTTGGACTATTGTCTGGGCAAAATAATCCATGGGAACAGTGACTTTATCATTTACATTTAACTGTACATCTTTCTTTCAACATCAACATTTCCATTATCTACTGATCAGTTTTCACTCTGTCCATTCTAAGAGAAATATCCGTAAGTGAACCCACCAGAACACACAAGCACAGTATACTGACCTCATAATAGATGAAATAGAACATTTGAAATGTATTAGGAGGAATGAAAAGAAAAATGAAAATCTAATGAAAATTTTCAGTGCTTCTCACAGTCTAAAAACACGCCTGTTTGGTTAATTGGGTTTGGGAGTGTGACTGGTGTTTGTCTGTCTGTGTTGGCCCCGTGATGGACTGGCGGCCTGTCCAGGGTATAACCTGCCTCTTACCTAGTCCCAGCTGGGAAAGGTTTCAGCCCCCTGAAATCCTGCATTGGAATGAGTGGATAGAGACAAAGTATTCTCTGCCAATTAAAACAAACACGGCCCAGCAAAATATACTGAATGTACACATTTATGTTAAAACACTATACATTGTTCATAAAAAACAACAAAAAAATATAACCCAAAAATATATATAATTCTTGTCTTTTTTAATTCTTAATGTGTATCCATGTTAGTGTGTATCCATGTTAGTGTGTATCCATGTTTGTGTGATGTCATTGTTAAAAAGGATACCAATAACAGAAGATGAGCTTGGTAAGGACGTCCCCTGGAACTTTTATTATGCAACAGCAATAAGTGAGCCACGTGTGTGTGCATCATTGCTCACAAAATAACAAAGTGTCTGTGGCATTGTTTATTTTCCGTTATTCAAACTTGGCTTCAGATTTATCAGTAATTTCCTCTCTGGACTTCGTGCTAATGAGGCCAGACATCCGTGCTGAGTGCAGGCATTTAATCCTGAACAAGACAAGTTCTGTATCAAGCCAAATATACCCTGCTGACAGAATCTGACAGGATGGAGCATCATTAAAAAGAAAAAGAAAAAAAGTTGCATAACTTAACTCTCTCCAACACTGCGCTGTAACTACAACCATCTATTAGTAATGTGCTAGTCTTCATTCTGGACGAGAAGAAGCGCTAGGACCATCTTCTGTAGAGGAGATGGAGTTCTTCTACAGCTTCAGTGATGTGGAAAAGACTTTCTGTGAAGCCAGTTGGTGTAATAATAGGAAGGGATTTTCCCTCCGCAACAACAAACTCAGGAAACTGAAAATAAATCATGTGTGTTTGTCATTTTAAGATGTCAGGGTCTCTTCTGTGTTGAACTGTATTTTAGGATCTGATAATAGGAAGATAGAAATGTAATTTTATTATTTTGATCTTAGTAAAGATAAGGGCGAAACAAACTACGTGTCCAGAGGTGTCTCTGTGGATGTGATCAAAGTTGACTGATTGGCTGTGGTTTGTCTAAGAACTTGAACTGGGTGGTGATGACACATTAACCAGGAAGGTGCGGTTTATTCTGAAGTCTTTGGCTGATATCTGTCGAGTTCCCATCATTGGTAAGAAAAAAAACGGAAATCGTATGATTTCCTTCATAATAAAATCACTAAGCAGCTTCCCAGAGAATGACATAAAAACTCTGTTTACTTATTGATCATTTTTCCTTCTTCCATTTAACTATCATCCACCGCTTGCTCGGGTTGGGAGATGGAATCAAGGAGAGGATTTCATTCAATCTGTTGGTTTCCTTAGCCAGGTAATTATTTATATGAATTGCCGCATGATCAATTGGACTAATGTGAATTTGTCACTACAATCAATTGCATTGAATTGGACTATGTTTATGAAGTGCCTAAAGATGACTGTTGTGAATTGGAGCATCAAAATAAATAAAAATTGAATTGAATCATTTACTTTATTAATTGATTTGTCTATAGATTATTAGAAATTGAAATACAAAAGCCAAAGATAGTGTCTACATCTACCCTTTAAAAACTTTCCATACTTTATTGATTAAGATTTATTCATTTATCTATAATTGTTGAACTGTAAGATAGTTTGGAGCAATGTGTGGGGAAAATAGGCCATCACACCCTTCAGATTCATCAGTGTTTTGGAAGAAGATTTGTCAATTAATTTTTGTTGCAGAGCAACTAATTATTCCAATCCCAGATAAATTACCCACTGAGGCCAAGTGCTTGGCTAACTGTTGGGCTAGAGGCTTAATAATACTATATTAATAAACTTGACACTTAAATAACCAATAAAACATATAGATTGAGGCCAGGGAAACCGATTATGTTCTTTGTATACGACAGTGCTACTTTAACTGATTATATTGTCGCCATATGGCAAATTCCTCTTTAATTCTCGTTTTTATGTTTTTAATTTTAATTTTACAAATGAATGCAAAATTATATACTCAATAAGTTGCCAAAAAGGTCACAGGACAAACTATCAGTACAATGTCAACTAAATGATATCATGACCAATGCATAGGGCGTCTTCATACTGACAAAAACAGCTTTGACCAGTCAGGATGTGGACAAAGAACATCAGGAATTTCCTGGTAGCAGTAGATTGTTTGGGCTCTGTGGGTTGTGGAGTGGAGTTTTTGTGAATTGGGCTTGCTTTCCACAGATACAATCAGATAAGGAAAGCCACACCCTCATCACTGAGGACCCCTCCCATCCCCTACACCACTCTGTCATGTTACTGCCATTAGGCCTGAAAAGACATATATAAGAAATCATTCATTCCCTCTGCAATTACTGTTCTAAATAACATAAAAGAGTTTGCTTTTTTTTTTCTTTTAAAAATGTTTTCATTTTTTGTCGTGAATCATTACCAATTTTGAAATGTGCTGGAGCTGTTACAGACAAATTTCTGTTTCTATTATGGTATAAACAATAAAGTTATCTGTCCATCTATCTATCTATCTATCTATCTATCTATCTATCTATCTATCTATCTATCTATCTATCTATCTATCTATCTA
>JAOXYM010000024.1:19435191-19448453 GCA_028567055.1 Leptatherina wallacei
TCTATCTATCTATCTATCTATCTATCTATCTATCTATCTATCTATCTATCTATCTATCTATCTATCTATCTATTATACAGTTACTTGCCATTGGTTTTAATTGGAGAGTGTTTTTAAATTGTTGTTATATCTGATGTGTGATGGCTTTTTAGAAAATATTTTATGCAAATTGTTTTTAATATGTAAAGCACTTTGAGTTGCCCCAGCACGAAATGTGCTTTATAAGTAAAATGTTATTTTATTTTTATTATATGCTGTGTACACAAAAAATATGTGTATGATTAAATAAAAAATTAATAATTTAAAAGATAGCTACATGGAATTATATCAGACTTTTATGTTGTTGTGGACACCAATGTGTGAAACTTCTGAACAATTTCAGTAAATGTTATCATTGGTGAATTCTCCTGTTTTAATTAAGACGAGATGGCGTTATATTATTTTGAAGGAATAAACCGGATGTGCGCATCTCGCTACGTTTAACTTGTCACCATTTATTTCCCTTAAGCTGTTGATCTCTGAGCTGAAACTGGTCTTTTTATCAGCTCGGCCTGACAGACGGGTGAACTTAACTCGGCGCTCGGACTTTCTGCGGGTCACGCTGCGGTACTCACGCGTTATTTCGCTCTTCGGCTGCGGGGACTTCATGTTGTCAAACTGACAACTTTCTCCTACAGCTGCTGCTTGAAGAGCAACAGGTAAGCACAGTCCCATGTTGACGAAGTGGTCTGCGTTACAGCAGGCGACGTGCGCTTTACAGAAAAAGTCTGAGCTGTGCGTCAGATTTGAAGCTGCGGGTCAGATATCCAGACTTCACGTTGAAGGCCTGCAGTGCGAATCAGAAATCAGATCAAACCCGGCCTGCGAGACAGGTGGCAGAGGAAACTCCAGCCAGAAATCATTACCAGGTCAGGAGTTAAATCAGTTAAACATCTCACCAGCATTATCATCCAAATTTAAAGTAGTACAAATCCTCTTTAATATCCAGTAATAGAATTCTTTGTGCCGATGCAAACTAATTCAATAAATTTCCTTTTATCCTTGTTTTCTGTGTGGATCATTGATCGTTTCAGGCTGCCTCTAGGAATAGATCCCTAATGTCTTATGAAAATCTGTTTTTACAATTTAAACATGTGTAATGTGAACACTTCAAAAAGCACTTATCATGTGTAAACAAGCAGCTGCTATCAGCCAGCTGTTGTGATAAGGCCCAGCTTTCAGGAACAGTTTCCTTCTCCCAGTACCAACTGTCCATCTGATAGCAGATTTTACTGATTAACTCACTGGTTCTGTCATTTTTCGGAGGTTATTTACATACAAGCAGGGATTTGAGGTGTCAGTGCAGAAATTTAACTACATCTTCCAAATGATGCTCAATGTTCCATTAAGTTCTTTTCTGTTTCGAGTCTTTTTGATGCAGTTAGTCGTTTTGGTTAAAGGCAGTTTCAACAAACATATTTTTACAGGAAAAATTTGAAGCATTTTCTGTTTCTATTTCATGTATAATTGTAATCTGACATTGTGTTTTATACTATTAGTCTAAAAGTTGGTCATGTTGAACTTGTTACGCAGGAAAACAACAAGTACCTATTTCTCTTGCTTTTTATGGACGAGCTGATTTAAAAGTAACAATAATAACCATGATCTGATTTACGAAAATGATCTGAAAATCAGTTGTGACCCAAAGAGAAAATGTGTAATTGGTAGACACAGCTCTGAGGTAGATCAGCCGTCTGCCAGTTGGAAAGTTTGCGGTTTGATTCCTCAGTCCACATGTCGAAATGAAACCACATTTCCACACACCTTTGCGGTGTGTGGAAAAGTGGGGGGGGAACCTAAAAACACTAAGAAATGGTGCTGGAATGTGTGTAAATGGTGAATATGGCTCGTAGTCTATTTACCATTTGATGTTGAAGCTAGTAAAATATATTGAAATGCTTAATTTTAATAGATATACCTAATGAGTTTCCCTTTTGAAATGTATGAAATCAAAAATACTTTATTTATCCCTCTTAGAGGGAAATTATTGTTAGAAAAGTTATAGAAAAGTTTTTTCTAATTTATATCGGTATTCTCTCCCCCACAAAAATAGAGGAAACTCACACCACGGCAGCATGATGAGGCAGGAGGAACGATGCAGTAATTCACACAAGAGATGACATAAATAAATATGATATATATATATATATATATATATATATATATATTTAAATGACTCCTAAAAATATTAGATATGATCTGTTGCAGTGAAATATAGTATATCCTCTTAATAGTATTGAAGTTGAATTATAATATAGCAGAAGTTTGAGATTCTCTAGTAAAGCACAAACAGCTGTAAAATGTAGTCGAAGTACTTTGTTGATTTCTCCACGGCCGTCCACTGTTCAGTGTGCAGTAAGCTGGTGATATTTGCTTTCCTAAGTGCACACATTGAGCCGGTTTAGGTAATTATCTCTTCTCTCGGGATTTCTTTTGGTGCTGTAATTACACTCATTTTTCTTGTTTATATCAGTTTAGTTCACATAAAAAGAAATATAAAGTAGGTTTGGACTTGTTTTGGATGACAATGATGCTGCATGAACCATCACCAACCACAGTCTTCACAACAAGTTGGAAGACCTCCTGTCTATGGTGTTGGACCCAAAAATCTGAAGCTAAATGAATGCAAAAGGCTTTGCAGCTGCGTTGGTGCTGGAAAGCTCCAAGTAATGTTTTAATTTATTTATTTTTTGTTGCATTGTTTGTCTCTGTTCCCCCCCCCCCACATCCCCACTACTGTATGAGATGTACAACTTCTTTCCGCTCAGCTGCTTTTCATCCGCTTCCGCCTGAGGAGGCAGGGAGATTTGAGGATGGGAAAATGACATGGCCTTGAGCTTTTGTGTGATCCAGCTAATGGCCAGGAACGGTTCTTTCTACTGATTTGACTTTATCAGACTTTGATTTTATGGAGGGTATATACGCTTGATGTGAGGATGTGGAGGTGTATATGCTGCATTAATGTTTGAAAACTGATTCCTCAGGGTGTCCAAAGGCTTTTTTTTTTGTTGAAAAATATCATAGTTTTTTTTCCCCATTTCCTGTTATTTAAGAGTCAGTTTTTCTATTGGGAAATGTTTTCTCAAAAACTACTCTGTGTGAGTTGACATTAGCGGCAGGATGAGCCTCATGGTGCAGGAGGAGGGAGGTTTTCTCCCACAGTGATTTGCCAGCTTCTGCGAAACTTGACAATGAGGAAGCCTGAATGCAAGGTCAAAGCTTCAAAAGAAACAAAAACTCATCCACATCTTTGTTTAGTCCAAAGCTATGATTAAAAGAGTAAAAAGCTTGCAACAAACTGTCTTAAAGTAACGCTTATCTTTTCTTGGAGGAAGATGATCGGCTGCAGGCATAAGGTGGCTGGAAACTCTGAAACAAACCATTTGAAGAAGCTGATGCTCATTGGTGCAGTGACTTTGTTTCATTTTGTTAGCATGTAGCCCATCAATTTGCCTCCGACATCCTAATATTATTCAAAATTTAGTTTAATTTTGCGTTGTTTGTACCTGGGTTTTATGTTGAAATCCAAGCTTTTTGTGTTCCACTCTAATACTTTTTATCATCAGTCATTCCTCACGTATCAGTGGAAACAGATGAGCCAGCAAGCAGTGCAATTAAACTTCAAACAGAATATCTCTAACTCTTTCATTTCCTGGCTTTTTATCAGCCCAAATGTTGGGAAAGAAATGATAAACCTACAGAAGATCGAGGTAAAACCATCCTCCCAGTGCTGACTAGAATATTTAGGCTGGTGTTAATGTGTCTGGAACATTGTTACTGTAGTTGGGACTATTTACGGTAAAACAAATGTTGAAATAAATAAATAAGGTTAAACAATATTAGAAAAACATTCATTATGCAATATCATTGAATATTGAGATAAAGACATGACTTACAAATAATTGAATATACATATTGCTGAACATATGTGTATTAACAAAGACCGCATTATATCTGTCCACCTGTGCAAGTTACTTTTTTTTAGATTCAGAACATGCACAAAAGCAGCGTTATCACATTTTTTTTGTATTATGCAGTCCTACACTTGAGCTTGTTGTGGTCAAGGTCCATTAAAAAGAAGAAAAAATCAACTACAATTTCGTATCAAATCTGCACTTTGTGGTGATACATCCAGAATACACAATGTTTTCCATTTATCTCTGTTTTTATCTCCACCACCTTCACTTTATCATCAACAGTTTGGTGTTTTTTCTTCGGGGGGGGGGCACAATGAGCGATTACTTATTCTTTACTTGAAGTAATGTTTATCTGCGAACAAAGGTTAGTTTCAAACATTAAAACCAAGTTTGCCAAATATTTATTCCCTTCCAGGAAGATTTTCTGAGCTGTATTTTTATAATTTAGTCAACCAAATTCTTTTAAGACTTGTTCAGATTAAGCTATAAAACCATTTTTATGCATATAGAGATTTTCTAGAAGAAACATAAAGATGCTATTCTGTATGTTTTCTTTTTCTCCTTCTGTCTAAAATCAATGAAGAAAATAATTTGCAGATTAATCCATATTTAGAAAATTGAAGGATTAAATAAAAAGCCTAAAATTGGGTCAAAGTGATGCTGTAATATCATTCAGTCTTCAGGATGTAGAAAATCATTTGTTTGCCAAATATTTAGAGCAGCAACCTTTGGAGAAATACATCCAACTGAATAAGAATGTAACGGTGCAAACTATGTTGTTTTGCTGTTTATATTTGACATAGTTTGTATTTTTCACTTTTGTATCAAAGTTCTTGAAGATTTTCAGGCTTGAAACGACTGCATGCTTTAATATTTCTTAATGTGTTTTCACAGCTGTTAGAGGAATTTTTGGTCCAATTTGATATCATAAAAATGAAATCTCTTTTGGACTTTGGCATCAAAACAATTAATGGTCACTTGCAGTTTCATAAATTTAATTAGTGTTTATTTTCAGCACTGCTAGTTATATGCTCTCCGCACCACACTTCAGTTACTTTTACAGGTTGTTGACTTTTGTTGCCCGAACAAACCAAAGCTTCACTCAACTTTTTGCCAAGATTAATGGTTCTTCTTTTCCTAAGGGTTTGATCATGACTAGCAGGAGAGTGGAGGAGGAGGCTTTCTGCCAAGGGTAGAGACACGGTGTGCCAGCTGTAAAAAAAAAGACAGACTCCTGCCATGCAGGACTGATTAACTCTGCTGCATCTGCTTTATCAGATTGTTGTAAAAGTAAACCAACATGACCTTCCACTGCACCAGGGGTTGGTGTGTAAATGTTCTCTACATTTATTACTTCACCATCTGTCTGCGTTCAGGACATCAGGAATCCCATTCACTATTTCCTCTCATCATTTTTTTAACGCAGCACTTCACTCAAAGTAAGACATAAAATTCCAGAGAACACTGACTGCTACCACGCCATGTCCAAAGACATCGTGACTAAATGCAGTTGGTTTTCAGATCTTTTTCAAGTCATGTTTGTAACTGAAAATGGTAGAGAACGTATCCAGTGTTGAAAGTTACAAGTTTTATTGGTTGTTTGACTGATAAATGGTCAATTTGAATTTGATCCAAACACCTGGTGGAGCTTCTCAGAGTCTTTCAGATGTGAAGGGAAAGGAGGAATTCACCAACCTGTGATGCACTGTGTCTGCAGATAGTTTATCACTTTATTCACTGACGCATGTAAAACGGCCATGTGGAGCAAATAGAAAAAAGAAAATAACTTGTTTATGTGCAGTTGAACAACCAGTATCTTTAATCTGAGGTGACACTAAAGTAACACAACAATATAAATGATTTTTTTTTTATTTAAATACTTTTCAAGTATATTTAAAACCCATTCTTCATTTTAATACTTTTACACATCCATTTACTTTTTACTCTATTTATAAAAGAGGGTAATGTGATTGAAATATATTTGGAAATTATCAATATTTCCTTAGAAATGATAATTAATGATGATAACTGAAACTTCAATTTGACTGCTAAAAGATTTTTCCTAAGAGTTTATTTCCTACGATTTATAACATTTTACTCCTTTAGATTTTACTGGAATTAGTTTAAAGTCAGGATTTAATTTAATTTTGTTTTGTTTTATCTTATTTTTTTAATTTTTTCATTCTTTTTTATTGAGATATTTTTATATTTGTTTATGTACACAAAAGTATATACTTTTACTTGATTACTTGTGATTTGTAAGTACTTTTTTGACCTGTTTTAGCATTTATTGCAACAGTGTTGCTCTGGAATAAGTATGAGTATTGAGTATTAGTATTGGTACTAAACTGGCCTGCCTGTAGTCCGAACCCATCTGACCTACTGAAAATATTTTGGGCCAATATGAAGAAGCACTTCCAAAACTTTGTGATACAAACCAAATGGTTGTAATAGACGCAGTATGCAGATTAGTCTTGCCTTGCACATCAGGAAGATGTGGTGTCTGGAATTTCTAAAAGGAATTTCAAATTTTTATTTATTTGACCATAGATATTTGCACTTGACCTCAGTGCTGCTGAGTAATGGCTTCTTATTTGCATGGTAGAACTTTCACATGCATTTGTTGATGGCATAGTGAACTGTGTTCCCACACAATTTCTGAAAGGGTTCCTCTGCCCTTGAAGTTGTTTTCATGACACAATCATGCCCATTTTTAATGGCCTGAAGAGTTTAGACATCCATTGCTGATTATTGGCTACGTCCCTTAAGCCCAGGGATGTGCCATTATTGATATTATTATGTATTTTATATGGTCGAATATTCAGTCTTCACAATTTTACATCAAAAGCATTCTGAAATTGCTCCACAATTTTTGTGATGCAATTCTTTTTTAGATTGTTGAACTTCTGCCCAGCTTTACTTCTGTGAGACTTTGCCTCTCTAAGGTGCTCTTTTTATCCTTATCATATTACTGGCTTGTTTCCAGCTGACTTGATTAGATGTTCCTTTTGAGTTCCACGTACTTTTCCTGTCTTTTGTTTCCCAGTCTCTCCTTTTTTTTAAAGATTTGTTCTTGCCTTCAAATGCGATATAATCCATAAACATCTGACTTTAAACATTTTTATATGTTTCTATGTGTAGTTGTGATTGACATGTTGTTTGATGAGATTTGCAAATCATTCCATTCTGGGGTTTTTTCTTTGTGTTCCAACCTTTTTGGAATTAGAGTTGTACTATAGTGGGAAGTTTTACTACAAACCTGGTGTCACCTAAAAGAAATGTAGCTTTGCGGCTCATGTCCAGCTCTTTGGTAGTAAGCTTGTGTTTTTCTCTTTTTTATCCAGGTGGAAATCTGCCACAGATCTCGTACTGGGAATCATGTGCCGTCACTCCGTGGCGTAAGACACGGCTGGAATGAGACTGAAAGCTGAACATTCGTCTTCTCCTCTGATTTAAACAAACCCCTTTCTGGGGTTCATGTGGATTGATTATGTGATGTGTTGCAACACTGAGCTGTCTAAACAAACTAATTTACGTTTGATTTGACACATTCATTAGTCCTAAGAATTCACCATGTGAGCTCACAAGGAGCAAAAAACTCTCCTAGTTCGTGGATCTGGATCTTGTGTCATTTTCTTTTCCAGGCAATACTCCAGTGCTTGAAGATAATGTAATTACTGCTGTAAACTTGACACCGGAGGATAATATAACTGTCTTAAGCTCCCTGGCCTTGCCGATGATGTAGTAATTTTAGCGATACTGAGAGCGTCTGTTGTCACGATGGCCTCTGCCTCGTCTCCAGAGAAGCATCAACCCCTCCTGCAGTTCCAGGAGGTGGACTCCAGTAGAGTTGGCAGGACTCCAGTTCTCAGCTCCTCCTCCCCCGGTCTGTCACATGAAACCAGTCAGCCCATCTGCATCCCCGCCCCATACACCGACATCGGCCACGACTTCACCACCATACCCTTCTACAGTCCAACTATCTTCAGCTACGCTGGTCCCAGTATTTCAGAGTGTCCCACTGTTCATCAGTCTCTCAGTGCTTCTTTATTCTGGCCCAGCCACGGCCATGTGGGGCCATCCATACCCCTGCACTGCTCTCAGACCCGGCCCCAGCACAGCCAGCCACATCAGAGCCCATGGGACGGCGTTTTAACAGCCAGGTAGGATGCTGCATAAGTCCCTGATGCTGATGTGCTGTTTTAACAATCTAAGCCCACAAAATATTAGTAAGGCAGCAGTTAACCACTATAACTTGGATTTAGGAAGAATTTCTTAACATAATTTTGATCTTTTTACCTGACAGACTAAATATTAGTTGTATAGAAAAATCAACACTCAGAAATAATGTTTTCTTTGTGAAATACTCAACTTTGGGCTTCATCTGAGTACCTGCTTAACAAAGGCTGCAACAAGTCAATATAATCTGTAATCACACTGTTCATGTGCCAGTGGCTCCTAATATTCCCCACTTTTGGTTAATTCTGAGTTCTTAGTTACTCGATTGTTTGTTTTGTTTGTGTTGTTGTTTTGGAGGCAAATCATGACTCAAAGTATCTATTAGTAAGAGTGTGAGGAGGCGCTCCCAGGAGAACGAGGAGGGCGTGGTGTCATCGGGCGGAAAGGCAGACCTCCACTACTGCGCCGTGTGTCATGACTATGCTTCAGGATACCACTACGGCGTGTGGTCGTGTGAAGGCTGTAAGGCATTCTTCAAGAGGAGCATCCAAGGTGAGACACAAAATCATACAGCATCTTTAATTAGGAAGTTGGAGAACATTACAAAATCATTCTGCTTCCACAAGAGCACTGCCATCCAAACTTACATGCACCTTCATTCAGAAATCAAAGATAACTTTTGGAAATACCTGTGGTCACGTCTGCCAGCGTAATCCTCAGACTGTGGAAGACCACTTCTGCTCCGGATATTAAAAACTTGTTGGAATTCGTGCTGGAAATAGTGTCATATGAACACCAAGCTAAGTAAGGATACAGAATACAGAAGCACTGACATGGATGTTTTGGTTTATGTTTTAAGTTTTGTTATTACTTTGCTTGTCATAAAACAAATAAAAACTTAGACAAAAAAATAAAATGCATTTTGCCGTATTTGCATGTTCTCTTCAATGTTTTTTTTTTTTACCCTTAGAAAAAACAATATTCAAACTAATTGCTTTAGGGAAGTGCTAAAATTGAGGCAGCAGCCTTTAATTGGTGAATGCCAATGGCAGATAATGGCAGAGCATTTGTAACATGTGCCACTAACTTGTGCCATTTTTATTCACACACAATGACCCACAATGGAAAAAACCAAACCAAGGCATTTAAGAGGACACATTTCACGGTGCAGTTAATTTCACGGTAACATATGGAATGACATCATTGGATAGCTGTGCTTAAGATTTGATGGAAAACGTTTGTTTTTCATTCAGTTGGCAAATCTAATGAAATCCCAATTCATTTAACTATACTGTGTGTTTAATGCTAACTAGCGAGTGGTAGCATGCTATTATGCCCAACTGATATGGTGGGTATTAAATAAATCATCACTGCATGCACATTTCATTTCATGCAACCACTTTTTTTTTTTTTTTTTTTTGCTTATCACCAAGTACATGGTATGAAGCACAATCATCAATCACTTAACTTTTAACTTGCAGTTTTGTCCAATGTCCAGTCTTGCTGCGGTAAATTATAAAGTGAGAACAAAGTAAATGTTTTATGATTTATAATTTAATCCAGTGTTTTTTATTTTTTCATTTCTAATGTTTACTGTGGCTGAGATCTCTCTGAGATCAATCTTTCCATCGGTGTCCTTTTGTAGCTGCTCATGTTGGACTGATACAGTGATGCTGAGTGAGAATTTGTCTGTCCGGCCTGTTGGGTCCGTGATGAAGGGACGCAGTGGGCCATATTATTCTTGTTCTTGGCCAGATCATGTAAAGCTCTGACACTGCCTGGATTCTTGTTGTTGGCCATGTTCTTGCAGTTTCTCCTTTTTCCCTTCTTTTCTTTTTCATAACTTTCTTTCCTGTTTGTTTCAGGACACAATGACTACATCTGCCCAGCAACCAATCAATGCACGATAGACAAAAACCGCCGCAAGAGCTGCCAGGCATGTCGCCTTCGCAAATGCTATGAAGTTGGCATGACCAAATGTGGTTAGTATCTTTTAAATGTAACATTTTCTCTGCTTCAGAATATCTTGAAGCAAAGAAATGGTTATTGTTTTCATTTGATGTCTTGAAGTGCAAAATATTTTAGAAAAAGAAGTTAAAACTGAGATTTTTGTTTATAATTGAAGGACTACTGAAACTATTTGAAAAATTATACTTAACATGAGCCTTTGACGATCATGTAACACCAATGTGTACTTCCTGCACATATTTTAGCCAAGTGAAAAGCTAAAATACTACAAATTTTATGAACATTTCTGTGTCCAGATGTCTAATTATATGTTTTGTTTGGTGTATTATTATTCCTCTAAAACAGGGGTGCCCAAGTCTAGTCCTCGAGAGCTGTTATTCTGGATCTTTTAGCACACCTGAATCAAAAGGCTGAATTACCTCATGCCCATGTCATTCAGCTCTGCAGAGGCCTGGTAACGAGCCATTCATTTGATTAGGGTGTGTTTGAGAAGGGATGCAACTAAAAGTTGTAGGATAGTAGGTATCGAGGACTGCACTTGGGTTTCAAAATAATAAAATATTTTAAATAGGTTATTTCAAAACAAGAAATTTAAGTTAAGTGAAACCAAATTCTATGTAGATGTAGTATATTCTGCTTAGATGTGTATTCAATGAGATATAAAACTTTATTTGGATTTGTTCTTTGCATTTGTTTTTCAGTTGAATATTTAATCTCATACAAAAGTGTATTGTGTGCAAGACATGAGTAATCCCCTTTGCAATGTTCCCTTTATCTCTAATTGACTCTTTCAGTTGTATAATTTCATTTTGTTTTTCCCTCCTTATTCAAATAATAAAAAAGAACAAAAACACAATTGTATTGCAAAGATAACCATTTTCATTTACAGTACTGAAAATAATAGTCCTGTAATAGCAACAAAAGTCATTGTACCCATTTGTAAGATTTTTTTTCAGTATTTTGAGCTTTTGATAGCTAAATGAATTCTCTTCGAATTAATTAGGCCAGTTATACACTTCTTTTTTTTCTATTACGTGTTATTTTTCAGTGGTCAGGCTAAAGTTTTCACCCTTTGTTTCACTACATATTTATTTTTCACGTTTATTCATATCAGCATGACCTAGAAATGAAATTTTGGCAGGTGGATTTCATCTCATATTTCTTATTAACGGAGGCATTCAAAGTGCCATCTGTTAATTTCACCTTAACACACTGACTTTCACCCAACCCTCCTATCATCACACTTCCCCTCCATGCTTCATTGTAGGAACTGTGAGGTTCCTGTGGTGAGGTTTAGCCCAAACATCGAGATTTCTTACTTTCACCTGACCAAAGGATGCGCTCCCATTATTCAGTAGGTTTCATCCAAGTTCTTGAGCAAAGTTGAATTTAGCATTTTAGTGCCAAAGAACAAGTAAAGGTTATTTTCTTTGGCACCATCCATAGAGGCTGACATTAAGCAGTGCCTTTGACACCGTCTGAGCTGTCACAGAAGATGAAGACATACTGACAACCCTTGTTGTAAGTCTGAAGCAGAGAATTAAATACCTGTTTATCAGAGCTGATTATGCACTTGGCATTTCTGTCTGTGGCATCATTTTAATGTTGTGATTCCTTGATTGCTACTGCAATTGTGTTTCACTGATTTTTGAAGAGGTAAAACATCTTATTTGATCATATTCCCACAATTAGATTTTTTTTCTTTTACTTGTTTCCCTTCATAAGGAGGTGTAATACAGACATGCAGGTGGATACAGCCTGTTGGTCCATATCTAGAAACATTCTGATGTAACAGGGTGTAATATATAGGAAATTAAAGATATGCTTTGTTTTGTTTCCCTAATGAGTTGTGCATCAGCTGGTGTATTCACTTATATCACATTAAGTCTCTAATGGGGTACCATTTTTGTAGTTTATATTTATAATGTCAATCAGTCATGGAAATGTATTTTGTATTCGTTAATTTAGAAATAATGCAGTCATTTAGAGTTGATACAGTTTAGTCATTTAATGATTACATACTGTGGGCCAGTTACATTGTTTGTTTATCCAATGTTATGACACCGGTCCCAGTCTAACAGACATAAATGAGTCCTGGAATGTTTTTATTCAGTTTTATCAGAGGTATGCAGTATTGGACAACTTTTGTTTTAAATAGTTTTTCAAAAGCAGAACTACACTGCAAATTCTTCTCAGTTCTGTGTGCCAGTTTATTTATTTATTTTTGCTTCTTTGAAGACCACCAGAGGAAATAAAAGGGCAAGATTAAAGGAATATGTGAATCTGGCAGGAACAATTGTCAACATCAGCAGTAACTTGATGCTTGCGTTGTTTTTCTCAGGTATTCGCAAAGAGCGTGGAAACCACAGGAGCACACCAGCCAGGAGAGTGACCCGTATGTCCTCACAAGGAAAAACGAATGTGCCAAAGGTGTTAACTGGACCAGCAGAGATTTTGTTAACAGAGCCCCAACCACCTGCACTGACCCCGGAGCAGCTGATAGAGCGAATAATGGAGGCGGAGCCGCCGGAGACCTACCTCATGAAGGACGTAAAGAGGCCGCTGACCGAAGCAGATGTGATGATGTCACTCACCAACCTGGCTGATAAAGAGCTGGTTCACATGATCGGCTGGGCCAAGAAGATTCCAGGTGTGTGTGTGTGTGTGTGTTTGTTCACAGAGGTAATTTAAAAATGTTTGATGGAAATTTCTATTACAAAAGGTCTATAAAGGAATTCCACTTATTTTATTCCTAACTGAATAGTTAATTGCGGTAGTAGGTTTTTTTGCATCTTCCAACAATAATTGCACAATAACTTTTCAGCATGTTGTAATTTAAGTGGTACTAGAGGAAATCACACTGCTGCACCTTTGGGTTCCGTTTTCAGGCTTCAAAAAATGTCAGCCTTTTGGGCCATGACGGCACTTTTCAGACAAGAAATCATAAGGAAAAGGAGAAACTATAAAGCAGCCACTGTAGGAAATATTTTAGGAACGGCTCGAGTTCCACTAATGGTTATCTATTTTTATTTTTGGCACATATAAAGTGTACGCATATGCTCATGTTCTTCTCAGTGAAGAGCTTATAGATAGATAGATAGATAGATAGATAGATAGATAGATAGATAGATAGATAGATAGATAGATAGATAGATAGAT
>JAOXYM010000024.1:19448553-19465021 GCA_028567055.1 Leptatherina wallacei
AAGTCACTCACTCAGAGGTAGATTAACTAAGATAGATAGATAGATAGATAGATAGATAGATAGATAGATAGATAGATTTTTTACATCTCTTCTGTGTAGATAAACCTGCTGTACAAGTATAAATGGTTCATTTTTAGGTGCATCGTAAAGGCTGTACATTTGGCAAAACGTTTAAAAACCGATGGGAAATGTTTTTAACATCAACTTTTTCACTTGGTTATTTGTTATTGCAGAATTAACTTTAATGCAGAGAAAGGGAAAAGCAGAGCTGAAGAAAAGGGCTGTTTTTTTGTCTTGTAGTGTCTAATGTCACATTTAATTTGTATCAGCAACACATCACACAAAATTATTTTAAACAGTAATCCATTTTTATTTTTAAAAGGTGTTAAACTTTCTAAGATCAGATGGAAAACGATCCATGGTCAATATGCAGTCAAGCATTGATTTAAATTGCATACCAGTTTTATTCTGTGCATTTTAAAACATTTTCTTTAATAACAGGCCAGTTTATATTCCTGAGTTAATGACTTTGTTTTGGCTGGACAGTGTTGTTGTTAAGCCTCATATCCTGCGAAGCAGAGTAGCAGTGTTGTAGCGGAAGTCTGCCGGTGAACTGTGACATAATGCTTATTGTGCAGATCTCTGCTGCACAAAGTTCTGAACAAATTACATGCGGCCACTTCAGACAGTTCCAGCCCGAAGGAGTTCATGGAAACCTTTTACCCTGAAGTGACTCATTTATGTGCTTTCTCATCATTACAGACAGGCTGTAATCAAGACAACAGCCTGGAGGTTATAGGAATCAGTCACAGAGCTGGTTGGAGTTGGAGATTTCTTTATCTGTTCACCACAGTATTTAACACATACATAGCACCAACTAGCAATCTTTGTACATTTACTTTTTTATTCATTCCAAATAAACATGTAGCAGCAGCTATTCATGTCATAATTGAAAACATTACCTTGACTGCAGCATAATTGTTGGTAGTAGTCTGGTGTGTTGACTCAGTCTGCTGCAAATAACTTCAATGATCCCTTTTAGCTACTCTGATGCCAACCTGACAGGAACTTGCACTGCCGGCTCAATTAGCCACTCTGTGTTGAGTAGAAAGCCATCAGAATGAACAACTCAACTCCCCATGAGCTGGATGGGCCAGGGTAAAAGCCTTAAACCCTGCTTGAATCATAACACTCCAGACAGCAAGACTTGTCACATCACGCAGCCTCTTGAAATAAGACATTGACCATGTGCAACCTTTCATGGTCAGAAACATCTAATGGCTGCTCTTAGCGTAATGCTCCAAGTCACAATGCAGAAGCTGTCTCAAACTGGTTTCATGAACCTGCTAGTAAATTCAGAGCATTTCAGTTGCTTCCGACGCACCTGATCTTAATCTTTCAGAATGACGTTTTGATGAGGCAGAGTGGAAGATTGGCAGCAGGGATGTATAACTGCAAATACCATTGCAATCATGGTTTATAAATGGATTCATAAACGAGGTCAAGGTCAAAATTATTTATATGGCACATTTAACAACACAGAGTGCCCGAAGTGCTGAACAGATCTGCAGTATAACAACTAATAAATGCAAGATAAAAGAATATGATAGATGCATAGAAAGATAAACAAGGTTTATAAAATGTAGATGATGCTTGGGAATGCAGTACATGCTGCATATGGTGGCATTTATATCCCCTCAATGGCCTATCAGTAAAGGAGTAAACTACATGAATAAACCTCTGTTTGAATTTTATAGCAATATTAAAGCTATATTTTCATCAAATTGTGATTGATGGTGCCCTTTGTCTGCTTTAGCTACTGTCTCTTTAAGGTGGAACTCTGACAGGCCCACTAGGTAGTTGCTCACACAAACTTTCTGGTGATGTCACTGATTAAAGGAAGAAAAATCGTCTCAGGGAGGGAATAACTTCCTTTGATGTAAACTTAATGGCTGTAATGGTTGTTCATGATAATCTGCCGTGATCCAGCATGGAGCAACATAAATCTAATGACTGATCTAATGAAAGATGAGCTTTGTCAACAGCCTGTTACTAAGTGTTAGATTGTATATGCTCCTCAGGGTTCGTCGAGCTCAGTCTCCTGGACCAGGTACACCTGTTGGAGTGCTGCTGGCTGGAGGTGCTGATGATGGGACTGATGTGGAGGTCGGTGGACCATCCAGGGAAACTCATCTTTTCCCCTGACCTCAACCTGAGCAGGTATCACCACCATTTCTCTGGCATAATTAAAGCTTTTACTTGTGAATAGAGAAGAATAAAAAAAAAAAACCTGGCTTTATTTTTTGCTTATTTGTTGCCTTTATTTTGTTGGTTTCCAAAAGCTGGACAAAATGTCTTGGATTCTTTAAGTAAAACAATGACTGCTTGAGTTTCAGATCTCTGTGAACCATATCAGGCAAACCTGAAACTACCATATGTATCAATTAAAAAAAAAAAAAAAACGCTCTTCAGTCTCAAAGTAAAGACAGAGGTTATCTGCCATGTGAATGCACTCCAGGACATCTTTTTAGATCTTTGGAGATGAGTGTTTTAAGAAAAAAAATTCTTTGAGTGAAAATCAAGAGTTAAGGATGATGTTTAACTGCTTGTATTTGTGTATTTCTGTTGCAGGGAGGAGGGGAGCCGTGTCCAGGGCTTTGCCGAGATCTTTGACATGCTAATAGCCGCTACATCCAGAGTGAGAGAGCTCAAGCTGCAGAGGGAGGAATATGTTTGCCTCAAGGCCATGATACTCCTTAACTCCAGTGAGTAACCATGTTTGCGTGGGCAGACATTCACTTGCAAGGTCCTTTCTGTGTGTGATGTACTGCATGTGCGTAGATGTGGTTCTAAAAAAATCCATGAGTTATTGGTGCAATAAAAAACAGTGTTTTAGTGTTTTTCATTGGTGGCTCAGCATGTAATTCAAGTGAGTCAACACATGGTTGGTAAAATACCTACAAAATGCAACATGAATGTTTTGTACAGTTTGAGACTGTTGTCTTCTGTGCAGACTGTAGAGTACATGGAAATTAGACTTATCCACTCTAACAATACTCGTGAGGTTTTAGAGGATGAGTCATGATATCTGCTTAAAACTGGTAATATACATTATAGTCCTAAATCTGCTGGCTGAGATGTGGAATGCAAATCCAGAATGGAAGGGGGCCTAGATCAGACCCTTGTGGTATGCCACAAGTCATCTGAGCTGCTGATGGAAGTGTGATGGAAAAAGATTCGGTTGAGGTGGTATGAATGTACTGAACTGAGCAGTGGACCTCATTCAACAATATCTTATTATGAATCTTCTTTGATTTGTTCTTAAGTTGTACTTCTTCAGATTCATGAACTTGTTTGTAGACCACAAAATTGTTGGTATCTTTCCTCTTAGATTGGTGAATACCAATTTCTCAAGTTGACAGGATGGACCAGCAGACCCTGCATAGCTTAGGTAAATGCCTAGAAATTCTCATTAAAGATCAAGACTTACGGCCATGAACAAACGGACACAAACAGTGGTGAGACAGACGAGGAAAACATCAACGGAAATGCTAAAAAAAAAAAAAGAATGAAAACAAAACATGATACTATAGATGTGCTGAAACCTGTTCGCCTCTTTTTGAAAATAATACTTATAAATGATCACACAGTGATGTTCAAATCACATTGAAGCAGCCTTATATTCAAGCGGGCAATTCATTACTCCTGATATCTGACAGCGAGCCTGCTGTCTGGTCCCATGGGTGTGCCAGGACATCCATCCTCTGGTGGAGTGACTAAAGAGGAGAAAGTTACGGTAGAATAAATTCATCTCTTTATATACTGTACCTTCTACAGTTTGTAAGGCAAATTACCTCCTGCTGTGGCATCCTTTTAAAGATGTGATGAGCAAAAAAAGGAGCAAGTGGCTTGGACATTTGTGGAGTGTTATTCTTGCGGTTGAGGGAATCAATCTGCTGAGGGTGCCTTAATGCACAGAAGTGTGCAGTCCATTGCACTGTTGGTATTTGGAAGCTCAGTAATAGAACTGAATTCCCACAATTTGTTCTTGAATGAATAAAAAATGAATAAAAAAAAAATAGTAACATTTTCTCCTGAGGAGAAATTCTAATGTTAGGGCATGATCTGCAATATCTTGCTATTTAATTTAAAATTACAAAATTCTTAGTATATTACCAAAAGTTATTTAAAGGACATGACTAATGCAATTTTTGTATTTTATTGAACTGAACATCAGAAGACAACGCAAACACTGACTTTGTTCGTTCATAATCGAAGTCAAATGTTTTTATAAGTACTAGTGAGTTTAAAGACAAAACAAAAATATGCACAGAAACCATGGGGAATAAAATGGAGTGTCATGGTACGGTAATGTTACAGGACTTAATAATGAGACTGCTATTTATAATATATCTGTGATGAAGAAACATATATAATTGAGTGATAAAATGTTCGACAGTTTAATATCTGATGGTTAAAATAACAGGTTTGAACATGGTTTTGTTGTAATATTGTGTTATTTCCCATTAGCCATGTAACAGAGCGTTGAAGTTGATGTCTGGACTTCATAAGCATGTGCCAATAATTTTAGTATCGGAATCAACTACAGCTTCAGTCCTCTCTGATTTACAGCCTTTGCAGAGCAGAGGGAGGAATACAAACACTGAGTCAGAAAACCAGTGCTGACACTGCAGAGCACCAGCAGATCTAGAGTCTGGGCGTGCTTTGGATTTTTGGAAGGAACATTGGGCACAAAATGTGGCGCATCAATTATGTAGAGTAGTAGCAGGAGACTGGATCTGACAGGTTCCACTTTGAATTTACAACGAGAGAGTTTTTGGTCAGTCAAGCATCAGATTCTTGAAAAAAATTTGAGGGAACCATAAATAAGAATATTATCTAGCTTTAAAGAGTATTTCAGGATTATGGCTGTTTCTGGATTCTGTTTGTTGAAAGTAAATAGAGTTTAGATATTTTCCATAAAGATAATTTAAGCTCTGTATGATTGAACGTAAACGCACTGCAGGCAGTGTTGTATCTCAATATGTTATTTGTATGCTGAATCAGGACTGAATTCCATTTAGCTACTTTAGCTTCTGACTCCTGGCTTCTGTTTAATGGATTTGATACAATAGGATAATAATCCTGTTGTATCAAATCAAGATGCTTGTACAGAATTAAACTTACAGGTTCTGTTTTCTTGTTCAACAGCATGCCTGTTTGATTATAATGGACTACTTGATACAATCAGTAGAAGTCAACATTCCGCTTTTCTTTCTACAATCTGGGCCACAGCTAGCTATGTGGGTGCCCTAAGCACAACTGCAAAAGACAAAGCTATCAAACTTTACAGATTAATATTTTTTCTGCTTTTTTTTCTGCATTAATTTCTTGAAAAAACTTCCTGCAACAAATATTCAAAGAATTTTAAGAATTTTAAACCTTTTAAATTGCAGTTTGACTACTTGACCTTTTGCATGTAGTCTGATAATGGTGTCTCTTTTTTGAGCCGTTGCAGGACCTGCTGTGATTGCCTGGGAGCCTTAAGATATAAAAGCTCCATTATTCCAGGCGGCTCTCTCTGCACTTTCCCCAGGGCTAGGTTTCTGTTTGATGTGGTTGAGTTGACCACAACAACGCTTTCACTCACCATGTTCACTCCTCCATCTGTATATCACTGATTTTACTGACCATCCACACTCCACAATTTGTTTGGTTTCAAATTATTTTGCACTAGTAAATACATTTTTATTTTCTGTTGGTGTCCACTCCCGTTTTTGTCATAACCCACGAGTCAGGTTGTGAGAGATGTCACTGTTGTTGTTGTGGTTGTTCTCACTTTTTCAAGCAAAAATGTCCCATTAAGTCACATTAAACCCACATGTTGTTTTTGTCTAACAGCTACTACAAAATATAATATTCTGTGATGTTGGAGTTTTAATTTTGTAGGTAAATAGTCAAATTTGTCATTTTTACTTTTCACCACTAGAATCAGCCCCATTATAGGCCTGTGCATAAAATACTGTTAACAGAATAAAAAATTGGCTTTAACTTTAGCTATGGAGTGATTATAATTGATTAATAGTCTATTGATCTGTCCGCAATTAACATAAATCTTACACACAAATTTGTTGTAATTTTTGTGTGTGCAGTGCATGCCAAACTTCTCCACTAGTTGCACAGAGCTGGCAACCCACCACAGAGATCCTCCTTTTGCTGCTGCACTTGAGTGATTTCTGGGCTTTTTGTGCCACCAGACATGTGCCTCAGCTCCTCAGAGGGCAGCGAAGAGCTACAAAGTCGCTCCAAGCTCCTGCGGCTACTGGACGCCGTGACGGATGCTCTGGTGTGGGCCATCGCCAAAACTGGGCTCACTTTTCGCCAGCAGTACACCCGCCTTGCCCACCTGCTCATGCTGCTCTCACATATCCGCCATGTCAGGTAACAAGACCCTCTACATCATGTTATTGATTGCATTTTGATTGTTTTCTAGGCTTTTATTAATTGTGTGAATTCCTGCTGAAATTATAGATTTTCATTATCCTGTCATCAAATCATGCAATATATTCATCCTCCATTCACAGTAACAAAGGCATGGACCACCTGCACTGCATGAAGATGAAGAACATGGTACCTTTGTACGACCTGCTGCTGGAGATGCTGGACGCCCACATCATGCACAGCTCCCGTCTGCATCGCCGGCCTTCTGCACCGGAGTCCATGGATCAGACAGAGGTGTCTGCTGAGCCCCACAGCTCTAACAGTGGCCCCTCAAACACTTGGACTCCCAGCAGCACTAGAGCTGGAGGTGAAAGCAAGTTTTCAAATTAGAATTCAAATGCAATGGCTTCTCACTGCTCTGCACAAAACCAGTAGATGGGATTGATGAGGTGCTTTACAGAACAATCTGCAAAGATTGAGAGCTGGAATCTCTGATCTGTCCCGGTTGACACACACACTCTTTAAACACACTGTGCATTATTTCTAGTGATTAAACATCTTCTACGTTGAAGCTATCAGATGAAACTTGCAGGATTTGGTGATTTCAGCCACAAACCTGAATAACACGAACAGCAAACACCAAACTGGGAACTAGACCAGTGGCACCGGAATTTCTTTAAAAAGTTCTGCACATTTAATGTATTGCTGTTAGGTGTGGCTTAAAACATTACAGCTTACACATTTACAGCAAGCTATTTCTGCATAAATGTGACTCAAAATTATCAGATTTTCACAGAATTCCCCAAAGTACTTGAGTCAGCTTTATTTATAAAGCCCTTTAAAACAACTTCAGCTGAAATAAAGTGCTGTACCATAATAAACACAGCAACACAAGGAAATAAAAAGATTAACAGTGAAATGAATAATTAAATAATTGCTTGTTATTTTTTAAAACAATTTAAAAACAAATAAAAGCAATGATAAAACAAGCCATAAAACACTTAAACAGAAGCAGAGTATCATGCTGGGTTGAAAGCCAAGGAATAAAAATAGTTTTAAATACATAAATACAAGTTTTAAAAATGGACATGAAGAGGCTTGTCTTATGTGGAAGTATCACATTTTAAAGCTTTTTTCCCCCCCTTTCTCCAAACATAAGGTTTTGTATTTGAACAAAACACTTTTTTTCCCTACATAACATTTATCTGACAGCCCTCAGGCTTGATTTTAGCCAACTGTGAATGAGCGAGTGTTGGTGAAGTCTTTAGTTTTTTAGGCTTTGTGAACACACAGGCCGTCACTTGTCTTGCTCGAAGTAATGTTATGCTCTAGCCTGTCTGCTCGACTTCGGACTGACTGTATGAATCAGAAATGTTTTGATACGTTGCTTCAGCACGCCAGAAGTCACGTGACCTCACCGACCGATGCCTCGTTATGTCAGATATGCGTGCGACATTACTCAAACACCTTCACTGGGTTTTTGATAGAGCTGGGCTTGTCAATGTCTCATTGCTTTAAAGATATAGTAACACAATCACCATCTCAGATGCAGAAGCACAATGTTCTCCAACATTTTCCCATTTAACAAAAAAAACAAAAAAAAAAAAAAACAGATTTTGCTGCAAAATCTTCTGTTATTACATAATATAGTCTTTTTTATTTAAGTTCAGCCATAAACTTATGTTACCTAAATCAAAGTAACCTTATAGCCCCCTTTCAAGTGTTAACAGTAACACATTGAGTCAAACATGTGCTAGGCAAGGAAGACCCATGACAGCCGTGAAGTAATCAAATGCATCATTCGCAGCCAGCAGAAGGCGCTTTTTGACTGTATCATATCTTTTGAAGCAGTGAGTCGATTTTCACAGCAGACGTTTCAAAGTGATTCACTGCTTCATAAGGCTTTGGTTTCACTATTCCTTCTTGCTCTTCATGACTTTGGTTGGTTGAAGGAAGAGGACCAAGCATTTCCCCTGTTTTTGCCTAATCTGTGTCCAGGTGGAAGTGTTGGGAGTCCAAATGCCAGAGATGGTTTTGTGATCTTTTCCCAGCTTAATGAACAGCATCATTTCATTTGAGTTCCTCAAAAATCTTCTTTACTTAGGCCATGATACAAATCCACAAACATATTTTGTAAAAACTTTAATTGATCTCTGCTCTTTAAAGAAAAACAGAACACCTTCTCACATTAGAGAAAACTATCTGAATGTCATGCTCTCCGCATTCACTGCCAGTCTTATAGATGCACATGTAAAAGTTGATAGTTTTCCTACATAAATGACCAGGTATAACACTTTCTGTGATGTTTGGTTTAAGTTGGAATGCTTTAGCTTCATTTTTTAATTAAGATCTGAATATGATTTAGGTTACATTTATGCAGAAATGAAGAAATTTCTAACAACTTCAAAAACTTTCAGCCACGACTGTAAGAAAGTCTGAGCAAGTCTGACTACATTTACATTGACAGGAATCTTCTGACTATTGGCCTTAAGAAGATGGTTGTAGCTTAATAACCCAACCATTCCCTTGTTTAATTATTACAAAGCATTGTTTGATGTCTTGCATTTTACTTTCAACATGTTCAAAACCAAAGTATCACTCAAAAAGGCGGCCTTATTTGGGTTAATGTGATCAAAAAATGCTGTTAATATGGAAATGCTCTTGTAATCAGGTACACATCTGAATATTGCTGTCCATGCAAAAGTAGTCAGTCATGCTTAAAGGCTGTATATTCTAATGCTGAGGCTTTTTAAACTGACTAATCAGAGTATGTACAGTTTTCATAAAGCCTGGGTCTACTTTGTCTTGGTGGTGTAACAAAAAGGTGTCAGTGATGCCTTGAAGAGTTGAAAACCTAAACTGTGAATTTAAACTGCTGGCAGGTCTCTTAAGAAAAAAAATTATAAAGAAAAAAACAGGCTTTATGGTTAGTATTTTTCAGTATATGATCCGTACAGATTTCAGGTGCCACGAGGCAAATTGGTATTATTGCCACTAATAGTTTGGAAATTATGAAGCTAGTTTATTATTGGTTTTGTGAATCTATAGTACAGCATCGGTTATAATTCTACAGATCAGCATCATATCTGCAATTGTGCAAAAGTTATTTTTTGGTCAAGCTATCACTTGTCTCTTACCGTATCTTGGGTTAACCAGTATGTAATCTCACACGTCTCAGCTTTCTTTTAAAGATAAGATCATACATACAGGTCTTGTAGTTGTGAAAATATATTCCATTTACTTTGGGTTTGTCATTTTGGACAGGATGTAGAAGGCCATGTCAAGAAGAGGATATGCAAAGTGTCTCAAGATCTTCAAAATTTAATTTTTAGATGTGGATGCAGTTTTTGCTGCAAAAATTCAGTGATTTAAAGGCAGAATTTGCTCTGGTATAAATAGTTTTTTGATTGCATTCAGTAGCTGCTTTTTATAACCACTGTAACAGTGTTGCTGTTTTATCTTGCTTAAAATGAGCAGCATTTCTAATAGAAGCTGAAAAAAATCAGTAAAACTGAAAATAGATGCTTGAAAACATTTTCCAATGTAGCAAAAAACAACAAACAGACATGACATAATACATATCATTTCTTTAAAAAAAAATCATCTCTGTCCTGCTGTAATGTAACAACAGACCTCTGGTTGGCCACTGAGGGGCGCTTTACATCACCTGCTCACACTCATTTTGTTTTATGTGACGAATCTTCACCACCGTTGCTTGTGAGACAACACAGCACTCACACATGGTGAGTTTTGCTTGAAGACAAAAAAAAAAATTTGTATTTCAGAACTGGCTACGGTAGAATATTGTGACACAAAGCAGCTTTGACAATCAGCATCACTTGAAGATTTATGGTTGGTTCATTATCATGTCTGCTTTTCATATTTCCTCTCATCATCACGCAACGAACTGTACCATCACTGTGTGTAGAAAATGTTAATGTGCTTAAAAAAAACAACTTTTATGAATAAATGTCCAAGCCTGTAACGTTATAAGTGAACGAGTATTGATTTTTCTGTCAGTTATTGAATGTATTTAACCAGGTTGCAAATTATCAAGAAAACAGGAGGATTGTGTCTGAATGTTTACCTGCTCACATTCTGCTTTATATAAGTATCATAACATTAATGTCACACTGTGAGACAAATCCTGGTTTAGAAACATTAGTAAAGTCCAAACTAAGGGGGATAAAAACTAGAGATCATCTTCTTGGCCACATTGAACTTTATAAATCATTTATCCTTCAACTAAACATGTCAACCGATGAACAGTAACATCAGTTACAGTGTAAACATAGAAGGATGTGTGTGGATAACTTTGGACAACTGTGTTTCAAACAAAGATAAAGATTAAGTTAATCTTGCTAATTTTACTGATTATTCTAGAACAGTGTTTCTCAAATGGGGGGGGGGGTACATGTACCCCTTGAGGTACTTGGAGACACTTAAGGAGGTATGTGAGATGATGAAGAAAAAATATTTTTTATATCTTTCTCACTTTAAAGATCTGACTATAGTTTGTATTATGAACTGAGTCAATTCCGATGGTCAGGATCAAGGGCATAGCACCCAATTCTGGGCCCTATAAATAGCATCTTTGTGGGCCCCTATGCTGACTTGGTAGTGCATCATGTGACATCTTTACAGTGTGGATAATTATGTGTCCACATTCAAGGCTAGTGCAGTATGATGATGAGACCTATTTTTCCTGAATTCATATTTTCAAAATATTAAAAAAAACTTTTTTTCCCTATTGGCCAATGATTAAAGACACATTACTTACTACTTTCCGACCTTAAATCTCGGCATTCCGGACTAGTTTGGCACAGTGACATCTATTCTGTGCATTTCTGGAGCCGTTGCTGCCCAGCAGCATCCTGAGGCTGAGAAACCCCATAATACAACTTTTTCATCTGGGATGCCGCGTGACGTTGCAGCTGAGTTTCGCTTCATGCACTGTGTCACATGCTAGCATGCGGATATAAACGCACCTGTCAATTTGAAAGTGCACCGTAGCTGATACAGCAAAGAAATGCAAGAAGACAAAAGTCAAGATAAGACTGTCTTTTACTGGCTGGAGATCTCACAGAACACGTAGGATGCAAGATGGATGCTGATAGGGGGCGCATTTTTGACACTACAAAGTAGCCATGTTGTAGAACTGCAACAGCTTCTAGATAGCTCACTTAGCAAGATGTCTGCTCCCTGGTTCATATCCAGCAAAGGGCCTTCCATCATAACAGGACTACACCACATCGTCATGTAGCTCAGTTAGGATCCAGAAACAAGCTTCCTCACCAACAAGTCGTCAATGCTAGGAGCAGATGGGTTGCTAATCCATGTTGCAGCTCTATAACATGGATGATGTAGGGTGTAGGGTAGAAATGAACCTTTAGGACTGACAGGTGAGTGAGGACCAATCCAACATAAAACATGAGTTCCAGTTTGTAGGGGTTTTATGGTCCTGGTAAGAGGTAGGAATCAAACCAGCAGCTGCACCACTAGAGACTTCCAGTTCTCCACCTAGCCCACTACACCACCTTGCTTTCATACTGAGCCCTGTCCTGGAGGAGCTTTTCTCTCTTCATTCTGGGTGTTGGTGCTGAAAATGGAAGTGTTGGATAATGAGGTTTGATCCCAGGTCCTCCTACCAGCCTGAGCTATTCTTCCAGACACAAGATGCTTCACAGGGAAGATTTTCACTCTTTACTTTCAGTTTGCTTCTTTAAAAACAGCAACCCTTCACACTGGAACATCTTTCATCTTTACATGTTGAAATTCATTGAATTCTGAGCTGGTTCCTTCTCCCCTTACTGGGGTTTGAACCTGCATCTTGCTGAGCTTCAGCCAGTTCTCCATCTCCCTGAGCTATCCTCTCCCAGTTCTTCTACCTCTGGACCAGTTCTTAGTCTCTTTTTTCATCCAAAGCTGAAAAGTCTTTCTATCAGAAGGTTTGATCCCCCTGCACACAGACTCCAGGTGTTCAGCCTCAGTCAGACATGAGGCTGCTCCATCTCAGAGCTTTTCAACCTCCAGTTTAGTCTTTGAGTCCTAAATCTGAGCATCTTCTAGAGAGACTGTCCATAAACAAAACTTAAAGGAATACCAGTGGTATTAAAGGGTGTGGATACATACAGAGGTGTCCCCATTCAAAGCTCCTAGTGCATGATGAAGAGCTTAATTCATCTTCAAGAACATTGTGTGCACTGATGTTTTGACCTTTTTTTTTTACTGAATTTATTTTTCCTACATAAAAAATCTATCTAGTGATTTTAACCACTTTGGAAACCCTGAAACCCATAATTCGATTAATTCTTTTAAGCTACTTTTTTTTAAAAATGTCCCAAAAAAAGGATAAAAAAATGTTTGATCAAAATGCAATTCTGAGCTCTATTAGAGCAGATTCACTCAAGGTTTCTTTCTATTTAACATTTGGAGTACCAGTTAAAAATTGGACACATTTATTTACTGAGTTGGTGTGTTCAAACTTTTAACTGGTACTTTTCTTGGCAGGTAAACTAAAAAGAAGGAGAAACCAAATCAAGACAAAACCACTTTTTTTTTCTTATAAATAAACATTATATTATGACATTCTGTACATAAACATCCTTCTAAATCTACAGAGTTTCAACAGTGCACCAGAAGGTGTGGAAATGTCTGCATGCCATCTACAAAACTAGCAACATACAAATGTGTGCATAAAAATTCTGTTGTAGTTTTCTAGAGTACATTTGAATGAATGTTGTAACCAATCTCGTTTTGTTTTTTAAAAAAGCCTGGCTGAAATGTTTAAAGTTCATATAATAGTACATATGCGTCCAAATTGAAAGTTTGAGTTATTGTGTGCCTCTTTGAACGAAGCAAAACAGTGAGTGGTTCGCTAAAAGTCACCAATGCATCAGTGATTGAGTCTGATTATCATCCTACATGCAGCTAATGAGTGATATGTCATGGTCAGTAAGAGGACATGAACTCTAATGAACGGAAGAAATTTTAGCCTTTGGGAAATAATTTCTTAGAATGTGGCACCCGTTTCTCAGTGTATTCCGTAGAAACGTCTCCCTTTCTGTGAACGAGCTGCTCAGGTGGGTGGAGGGCCGTTTGTGTAACGTAGCATTGGGTAGAAGGATCGGGCAAAGTTGTTTGTCCCTGTGCAGCTGGGGTCGCTCTCTGACAGGGGGATCAGGCAGGGGAGGAGGAGGAGGAGCAGCAGGAGGAGTTGGAGGGGGAAGGCAGCACGCAGGACCCGGTAGAAGAAGGATCGAGGTGGGGAGGACTGTCTTCTCTCTCTGCATATAAAAAAAAAGTAAAATATTGTAAACAATTTATCTAAAAAAAATTGTTTAAACGTTAACACCAGGGAAAATATTGAGGCTTCTCCACCTACCTCTGGATGGAAGATGCTTTCTTTGAATTATCTGCATCCTTAGATGTGTCTGCTGAAGCACTCTGGCCTTGGACAGCCGATGCAGACTCATGGTCCTGAATCAAAGACAATGAAATATCTCTTTCAAAAGTTCTAGATCTCGTATTAAACCAAATTCATAATTTCAGAAACAATCTTTGGCTTTGAAGTTGATCTAAATATGTGGACTTTTACCAGACGCTGTTGCAAGGTGTTGATGTCCCGGTCCACCTGCCTCAGCAGCAGTTTCAGCTTGCTGCCCGTCACATGGAGCTTCTCCTGGGCTTCGTTGCTGTCCTCCGCACCCTCTTCAGGCTGGAGGTGAGACCACAGAGCCTGGAGGGAGGCCTGCTGAGACTGCCTGCTCTGCAGCTCCTCCTGCAGCACCTGTAAAAGCACAAATAACACCAAAAAAAGTTTTTTAAACACTTTTTTTCTGACCGAGTAAAGGATTAGTTTGATCTTGACCCGACAGCTTACGACTGTGCTTACAGTTAGTGTGTTGATGTGTTGTTGCAATGCTCTGACTGGTGTCTCTGGATGGTTTATGTCCACTGAGTAGCATCTGCTTTCAGCATTTGCCAACCACAGCAGCAAAGATTGGAGGGTTTCATGAAACTCCTGTAAGGGGGAAACAAATTAAAGGATCATTTGTGTTTTATTCTCTAAATCATAAATCTTATAAACTTGTGGGAGAAAAAAAGACAGAGATATCCTGTGAAATATAAATAAGATTATCATTTGTAGTTTGGCAACTTTACAGTGAGTACGAGTACATCTCTTGTGTGGTCTGATGAATCAAAGTTTTTGGAAATGGTTTAAGCTCCATCCTAAAAGGCATCAACAGTGTGCGGATGGATGCAGGGTTTATACAGTATATGTATATTGGTTTTGGAGCAGCATTATCTTGGAAAATACAAACCACATGCACAACAGTGTGGCTCCACTGTAACAAGTCCAGGAGCTTAAGCTGCCTGCAGTCCAGAGCTGTCGTCTAATGAAACATATTATGAAACAAAGAGGCCCCAAATGTTTCAGCAGTTGAAATCTTATCTCAGGCCAAAATGGGGACATGTTTCTCTTCCAAAATCCTACATTGTATCCCTCAGAAGTAAACTTGTTCCTGTACCACAGGTTTCAGGCATCTATGAACCATTTTCAATTAAATATAGGGTTTAATGGAATTCTTATTTATTCCTAAGGACTTAAAACATACAGAGAGGCATATATTAGTTTCTAGGGTCCTCGCCTGTGGACCATAGACCATTGATCTTCCAGAGGAACCTGAAGGCAGCTGGGAGTGTTGATATTTTTTTAAAGACAGCTCAAGACTTAACTTTTTAGTAAAGTTTTTAATTGAATATCTTTTAGTATTTTACTTACATTCTCTTATTTTAAATCTGGTTTTATCAGGTTTTGACTGTGTTTTGCCAATTTATTTAGTAATTATTTATTTAATACATTTAAATGGCTTACATCTGCTTACAACATATTGATGTTGATGGATACCTGCCAAAATGTTTGCTTTATGGAAGACTAAGATATCAACAGGAAGTAAGATCAAAATTATATTGTGCCTCCTCAATCAAAAGAAAAAATGTTCCTGTTGTCTGGTTTAAATATTTGATGTTTGTTTCTTGCCTGGCAGCGCATCAGTGTCCTCCTCAGGCTGATGTCCCAATGCTGAAGGCCTGTGCAGGCTTTGCTCCAGTCTCTGTTCATACTCGCCACTCTCTCATGTAGCTCAGGAGCTTCCTCTTCTCGCAGGTTTACAGACAGCATGATGGACTTGTAGTGTGCAAACACTTTCTGCATCTCCTGGAGAAGAAAATACATAAATTCATTAATACAAATATTTAAAAAATAAATAAATAAAACAAACATTGTCAGCAGAAATGCACCTTAAGCTCTCGGGCTCTGACTTCTAATTCTTCTATACTGCCAGCTGGGTCTGACTTCTGGAGTTGGTCCAGCGCAGGCATGATTTTTTCCAACCAGGAAATTATGTCGTCTAGATCAGATGTGAGCTGCTGAAGCTCCTGAGGGCCAGTCTGCTGATCACACCTGGACTGAGCTCGGAGCAGCTCCCAGCGTTCAATCACACCTGAAATACATAAACATCCTCTGATTTGCTCCAATAATGTCAGGTTTTAACAAATGAAAAACAGTAAATTCAGAAGGGTAATAATAGGAATGATGATGATTATATATGCATAAATCTAATATTTAAAGAAATTATAAAACTTTGACCATTAAAACAGAAATTTTACTTGCCCAGTGTATGCTTATTTTTTATTGTTTATTGCATATGAATTTACTACAAGTGAGTAGCTTCTCATTGTAGGAGAAACCTGGAATTCAAACTAGTGATTATGACAAATTATTTGATGATGCTCAAAGCATTTGTTCAACCTAAATGTCGGAACGGAAAGGTGAGATGAAAGGTTCCAGCAGGTGTTTGCTTGCTTCCTATCAAATAAATATATTTTACAGCTTATTTTTGCAAACTATGCTGCTGACAAAATGCAGCTGAATCCATTTTTCACTCTTCCTTCAACTGATCCCCCCCCCCCCACACACACACACACACAAACACACACCACTTTAAAAACCTGCAACAAGTCC